>CAJQGB010000070.1:0-21230 GCA_905475315.1 Autographa pulchrina | reverse complement strand
TCGCCGAGGCGCTTCTAACGACACCACTCACGTGCGGATAGCTCGAAAAAATGTTGAAATGAAAAACTAGTTTTTGGACCATAACTTTAATTTTTATATTACACTTACCTTAGTTTATTACATATTTACGTAGCCCTCGCCGAGGCGCTTCTAACGACACCACTCACGTGCGGATAGCTCGAAAAAATGTTGAAATGAAAAACTAGTTTTTGGACCATAACTTTAATTTTTATATTACACCTACCTTAGTTTATTACATATTTACGTAGCCCTCGCCGAGGCGCTTCTAACGACACCACTCACGTGCGGATAGCTCGAAAAAATGTTGAAATGAAAAACTAGTTTTTGGACCATAACTTTAATTTTTATATTACACTTACCTTAGTTTATTACATATTTACGTAGCCCTCGCCGAGGCGCTTCTAACGACACCACTCACGTGCGGATAGCTCGAAAAAATGTTGAAATGAAAAACTAGTTTTTGGACCATAACTTTAATTTTTATATTACACTTACCTTAGTTTATTACATATTTACGTAGCCCTCGCCGAGGCGCTTCTAACGACACCACTCACGTGCGGATAGCTCGAAAAAATGTTGAAATGAAAAACTAGTTTTTGGACCATAACTTTAATTTTTATATTACACTTACCTTAGTTTATTACATATTTACGTAGCCCTCGCCGAGGCGCTTCTAACGACACCACTCACGTGCGGATAGCTCGAAAAAATGTTGAAATGAAAAACTAGTTTTTGGACCATAACTTTAATTTTTATATTACACCTACCTTAGTTTATTACATATTTACGTAGCCCTCGCCGAGGCGCTTCTAACGACACCACTCACGTGCGGATAGCTCGAAAAAATGTTGAAATGAAAAACTAGTTTTTGGACCATAACTTTAATTTTTATATTACACTTACCTTAGTTTATTACATATTTACGTAGCCCTCGCCGAGGCGCTTCTAACGACACCACTCACGTGCGGATAGCTCGAAAAAATGTTGAAATGAAAAACTAGTTTTTGGACCATAACTTTAATTTTTATATTACACCTACCTTAGTTTATTACATATTTACGTAGCCCTCGCCGAGGCGCTTCTAACGACACCACTCACGTGCGGATAGCTCGAAAAAATGTTGAAATGAAAAACTAGTTTTTGGACCATAACTTTAATTTTTATATTACACTTACCTTAGTTTATTACATATTTACGTAGCCCTCGCCGAGGCGCTTCTAACGACACCACTCACGTGCGGATAGCTCGAAAAAATGTTGAAATGAAAAACTAGTTTTTGGACCATAACTTTAATTTTTATATTACACCTACCTTAGTTTATTACATATTTACGTAGCCCTCGCCGAGGCGCTTCTAACGACACCACTCACGTGCGGATAGCTCGAAAAAATGTTGAAATGAAAAACTAGTTTTTGGACCATAACTTTAATTTTTATATTACACTTACCTTAGTTATTACATATTTACGTAGCCCTCGCCGAGGCGCTTCTAACGACACCACTCACGTGCGGATAGCTCGAAAAAATGTTGAAATGAAAAACTAGTTTTTGGACCATAACTTTAATTTTTATATTACACCTACCTTAGTTTATTACATATTTACGTAGCCCTCGCCGAGGCGCTTCTAACGACACCACTCACGTGCGGATAGCTCGAAAAAATGTTGAAATGAAAAACTAGTTTTTGGACCATAACTTTAATTTTTATATTACACTTACCTTAGTTTATTACATATTTACGTAGCCCTCGCCGAGGCGCTTCTAACGACACCACTCACGTGCGGATAGCTCGAAAAAATGTTGAAATGAAAAACTAGTTTTTGGACCATAACTTTAATTTTTATATTACACCTACCTTAGTTTATTACATATTTACGTAGCCCTCGCCGAGGCGCTTCTAACGACACCACTCACGTGCGGATAGCTCGAAAAAATGTTGAAATGAAAAACTAGTTTTTGGACCATAACTTTAATTTTTATATTACACTTACCTTAGTTTATTACATATTTACGTAGCCCTCGCCGAGGCGCTTCTAACGACACCACTCACGTGCGGATAGCTCGAAAAAATGTTGAAATGAAAAACTAGTTTTTGGACCATAACTTTAATTTTTATATTACACCTACCTTAGTTTATTACATATTTACGTAGCCCTCGCCGAGGCGCTTCTAACGACACCACTCACGTGCGGATAGCTCGAAAAAATGTTGAAATGAAAAACTAGTTTTTGGACCATAACTTTAATTTTTATATTACACTTACCTTAGTTATTACATATTTACGTAGCCCTCGCCGAGGCGCTTCTAACGACACCACTCACGTGCGGATAGCTCGAAAAAATGTTGAAATGAAAAACTAGTTTTTGGACCATAACTTTAATTTTTATATTACACCTACCTTAGTTTATTACATATTTACGTAGCCCTCGCCGAGGCGCTTCTAACGACACCACTCACGTGCGGATAGCTCGAAAAAATGTTGAAATGAAAAACTAGTTTTTGGACCATAACTTTAATTTTTATATTACACTTACCTTAGTTTATTACATATTTACGTAGCCCTCGCCGAGGCGCTTCTAACGACACCACTCACGTGCGGATAGCTCGAAAAAATGTTGAAATGAAAAACTAGTTTTTGGACCATAACTTTAATTTTTATATTACACCTACCTTAGTTTATTACATATTTACGTAGCCCTCGCCGAGGCGCTTCTAACGACACCACTCACGTGCGGATAGCTCGAAAAAATGTTGAAATGAAAAACTAGTTTTTGGACCATAACTTTAATTTTTATATTACACTTACCTTAGTTTATTACATATTTACGTAGCCCTCGCCGAGGCGCTTCTAACGACACCACTCACGTGCGGATAGCTCGAAAAAATGTTGAAATGAAAAACTAGTTTTTGGACCATAACTTTAATTTTTATATTACACCTACCTTAGTTTATTACATATTTACGTAGCCCTCGCCGAGGCGCTTCTAACGACACCACTCACGTGCGGATAGCTCGAAAAAATGTTGAAATGAAAAACTAGTTTTTGGACCATAACTTTAATTTTTATATTACACTTACCTTAGTTTATTACATATTTACGTAGCCCTCGCCGAGGCGCTTCTAACGACACCACTCACGTGCGGATAGCTCGAAAAAATGTTGAAATGAAAAACTAGTTTTTGGACCATAACTTTAATTTTTATATTACACTTACCTTAGTTTATTACATATTTACGTAGCCCTCGCCGAGGCGCTTCTAACGACACCACTTACGTGCGGATAGCTCGAAAACATGTTGAAATGAAAAACTAGTTTTTGGACCATAACTTTAATTTTTATATTACACCTACCTTAGTTTATTACATATTTACGTAGCCCTCGCCGAGGCGCTTCTAACGACACCACTCACGTGCGGATAGCTCGAAAAAATGTTGAAATGAAAAACTAGTTTTTGGACCATAACTTTAATTTTTATATTACACCTACCTTAGTTTATTACATATTTACGTAGCCCTCGCCGAGGCGCTTCTAACGACACCACTCACGTGCGGATAGCTCGAAAAAATGTTGAAATGAAAAACTAGTTTTTGGACCATAACTTTAATTTTTATATTACACCTACCTTAGTTTATTACATATTTACGTAGCCCTCGCCGAGGCGCTTCTAACGACACCACTCACGTGCGGATAGCTCGAAAAAATGTTGAAATGAAAAACTAGTTTTTGGACCATAACTTTAATTTTTATATTACACTTACCTTAGTTTATTACATATTTACGTAGCCCTCGCCGAGGCGCTTCTAACGACACCACTCACGTGCGGATAGCTCGAAAAAATGTTGAAATGAAAAACTAGTTTTTGGACCATAACTTTAATTTTTATATTACACTTACCTTAGTTTATTACATATTTTCGTAGCCCTCGCCGAGGCGCTTCTAACGACACCACTCACGTGCGGATAGCTCGAAAAAATGTTGAAATGAAAAACTAGTTTTTGGACCATAACTTTAATTTTTATATTACACCTACCTTAGTTTATTACATATTTACGTAGCCCTCGCCGAGGCGCTTCTAACGACACCACTCACGTGCGGATAGCTCGAAAAAATGTTGAAATGAAAAACTAGTTTTTGGACCATAACTTTAATTTTTATATTACACTTACCTTAGTTTATTACATATTTACGTAGCCCTCGCCGAGGCGCTTCTAACGACACCACTCACGTGCGGATAGCTCGAAAAAATGTTGAAATGAAAAACTAGTTTTTGGACCATAACTTTAATTTTTTTATTACACTTACCTTAGTTTATTACATATTTACGTAGCCCTCGCCGAGGCGCTTCTAACGACACCACTCACGTGCGGATAGCTCGAAAAAATGTTGAAATGAAAAACTAGTTTTTGGACCATAACTTTAATTTTTATATTACACCTACCTTAGTTTATTACATATTTACGTAGCCCTCGCCGAGGCGCTTCTAACGACACCACTCACGTGCGGATAGCTCGAAAAAATGTTGAAATGAAAAACTAGTTTTTGGACCATAACTTTAATTTTTATATTACACTTACCTTAGTTTATTACATATTTACGTAGCCCTCGCCGAGGCGCTTCTAACGACACCACTCACGTGCGGATAGCTCGAAAAAATGTTGAAATGAAAAACTAGTTTTTGGACCATAACTTTAATTTTTATATTACACTTACCTTAGTTTATTACATATTTACGTAGCCCTCGCCGAGGCGCTTCTAACGACACCACTCACGTGCGGATAGCTCGAAAAAATGTTGAAATGAAAAACTAGTTTTTGGACCATAACTTTAATTTTTATATTACACCTACCTTAGTTTATTACATATTTACGTAGCCCTCGCCGAGGCGCTTCTAACGACACCACTCACGTGCGGATAGCTCGAAAAAATGTTGAAATGAAAAACTAGTTTTTGGACCATAACTTTAATTTTTATATTACACTTACCTTAGTTTATTACATATTTACGTAGCCCTCGCCGAGGCGCTTCTAACGACACCACTCACGTGCGGATAGCTCGAAAAAATGTTGAAATGAAAAACTAGTTTTTGGACCATAACTTTAATTTTTATATTACACCTACCTTAGTTTATTACATATTTACGTAGCCCTCGCCGAGGCGCTTCTAACGACACCACTCACGTGCGGATAGCTCGAAAAAATGTTGAAATGAAAAACTAGTTTTTGGACCATAACTTTAATTTTTATATTACACTTACCTTAGTTTATTACATATTTACGTAGCCCTCGCCGAGGCGCTTCTAACGACACCACTCACGTGCGGATAGCTCGAAAAAATGTTGAAATGAAAAACTAGTTTTTGGACCATAACTTTAATTTTTATATTACACTTACCTTAGTTTATTACATATTTACGTAGCCCTCGCCGAGGCGCTTCTAACGACACCACTTACGTGCGGATAGCTCGAAAAAATGTTGAAATGAAAAACTAGTTTTTGGACCATAACTTTAATTTTTATATTACACCTACCTTAGTTTATTACATATTTACGTAGCCCTCGCCGAGGCGCTTCTAACGACACCACTCACGTGCGGATAGCTCGAAAAAATGTTGAAATGAAAAACTAGTTTTTGGACCATAACTTTAATTTTTATATTACACCTACCTTAGTTTATTACATATTTACGTAGCCCTCGCCGAGGCGCTTCTAACGACACCACTCACGTGCGGATAGCTCGAAAAAATGTTGAAATGAAAAACTAGTTTTTGGACCATAACTTTAATTTTTATATTACACCTACCTTAGTTTATTACATATTTACGTAGCCCTCGCCGAGGCGCTTCTAACGACACCACTCACGTGCGGATAGCTCGAAAAAATGTTGAAATGAAAAACTAGTTTTTGGACCATAACTTTAATTTTTATATTACACTTACCTTAGTTTATTACATATTTACGTAGCCCTCGCCGAGGCGCTTCTAACGACACCACTCACGTGCGGATAGCTCGAAAAAATGTTGAAATGAAAAACTAGTTTTTGGACCATAACTTTAATTTTTATATTACACTTACCTTAGTTTATTACATATTTACGTAGCCCTCGCCGAGGCGCTTCTAACGACACCACTCACGTGCGGATAGCTCGAAAAAATGTTGAAATGAAAAACTAGTTTTTGGACCATAACTTTAATTTTTATATTACACCTACCTTAGTTTATTACATATTTACGTAGCCCTCGCCGAGGCGCTTCTAACGACACCACTCACGTGCGGATAGCTCGAAAAAATGTTGAAATGAAAAACTAGTTTTTGGACCATAACTTTAATTTTTATATTACACTTACCTTAGTTTATTACATATTTACGTAGCCCTCGCCGAGGCGCTTCTAACGACACCACTCACGTGCGGATAGCTCGAAAAAATGTTGAAATGAAAAACTAGTTTTTGGACCATAACTTTAATTTTTATATTACACCTACCTTAGTTTATTACATATTTACGTAGCCCTCGCCGAGGCGCTTCTAACGACACCACTCACGTGCGGATAGCTCGAAAAAATGTTGAAATGAAAAACTAGTTTTTGGACCATAACTTTAATTTTTATATTACACTTACCTTAGTTTATTACATATTTACGTAGCCCTCGCCGAGGCGCTTCTAACGACACCACTCACGTGCGGATAGCTCGAAAAAATGTTGAAATGAAAAACTAGTTTTTGGACCATAACTTTAATTTTTATATTACACCTACCTTAGTTTATTACATATTTACGTAGCCCTCGCCGAGGCGCTTCTAACGACACCACTCACGTGCGGATAGCTCGAAAAAATGTTGAAATGAAAAACTAGTTTTTGGACCATAACTTTAATTTTTATATTACACTTACCTTAGTTTATTACATATTTACGTAGCCCTCGCCGAGGCGCTTCTAACGACACCACTCACGTGCGGATAGCTCGAAAAAATGTTGAAATGAAAAACTAGTTTTTGGACCATAACTTTAATTTTTATATTACACCTACCTTAGTTTATTACATATTTACGTAGCCCTCGCCGAGGCGCTTCTAACGACACCACTCACGTGCGGATAGCTCGAAAAAATGTTGAAATGAAAAACTAGTTTTTGGACCATAACTTTAATTTTTATATTACACTTACCTAAGTTTATTACATATTTACGTAGCCCTCGCCGAGGCGCTTCTAACGACACCACTCACGTGCGGATAGCTCGAAAAAATGTTGAAATGAAAAACTAGTTTTTGGACCATAACTTTAATTTTTATATTACACTTACCTTAGTTTATTACATATTTACGTAGCCCTCGCCGAGGCGCTTCTAACGACACCACTCACGTGCGGATAGCTCGAAAAAATGTTGAAATGAAAAACTAGTTTTTGGACCATAACTTTAATTTTTATATTACACTTACCTTAGTTTATTACATATTTACGTAGCCCTCGCCGAGGCGCTTCTAACGACACCACTCACGTGCGGATAGCTCGAAAAAATGTTGAAATGAAAAACTAGTTTTTGGACCATAACTTTAATTTTTATATTACACCTACCTTAGTTTATTACATATTTACGTAGCCCTCGCCGAGGCGCTTCTAACGACACCATTCACGTGCGGATAGCTCGAAAAAATGTTGAAATGAAAAACTAGTTTTTGGACCATAACTTTAATTTTTATATTACACTTACCTTAGTTTATTACATATTTACGTAGCCCTCGCCGAGGCGCTTCTAACGACACCACTCACGTGCGGATAGCTCGAAAAAATGTTGAAATGAAAAACTAGTTTTTGGACCATAACTTTAATTTTTATATTACACCTACCTTAGTTTATTACATATTTACGTAGCCCTCGCCGAGGCGCTTCTAACGACACCACTCACGTGCGGATAGCTCGAAAAAATGTTGAAATGAAAAACTAGTTTTTGGACCATAACTTTAATTTTTATATTACACCTACCTTAGTTTATTACATATTTACGTAGCCCTCGCCGAGGCGCTTCTAACGACACCACTCACGTGCGGATAGCTCGAAAAAATGTTGAAATGAAAAACTAGTTTTTGGACCATAACTTTAATTTTTATATTACACTTACCTTAGTTTATTACATATTTACGTAGCCCTCGCCGAGGCGCTTCTAACGACACCACTCACGTGCGGATAGCTCGAAAAAATGTTGAAATGAAAAACTAGTTTTTGGACCATAACTTTAATTTTTATATTACACCTACCTTAGTTTATTACATATTTACGTAGCCCTCGCCGAGGCGCTTCTAACGACACCACTCACGTGCGGATAGCTCGAAAAAATGTTGAAATGAAAAACTAGTTTTTGGACCATAACTTTAATTTTTATATTACACTTACCTTAGTTTATTACATATTTACGTAGCCCTCGCTGAGGCGCTTCTAACGACACCACTCACGTGCGGATAGCTCGAAAAAATGTTGAAATGAAAAACTAGTTTTTGGACCATAACTTTAATTTTTATATTACACCTACCTTAGTTTATTACATACTAGCTGTACCCGGCATGCGTTGCAATGCAATTTTTTCTACCTACTACCTACCTACTACCTACCTACTACCTACCTACCTACTACCTACCTACTACCTACCTACTACCTACCTACCTACTACCTACCTACTACCTACCTACTACCTACCTACTACCTACCTACTACCTACCTACTACCTACCTACTACCTACCTACTACCTACCTACTACCTACCTACTACCTACCTACTACCTACCTACTACCTACCTACTACCTACCTACTACCTACCTACTACCTACCTACTACCTACCTACTACCTACCTACTACCTACCTACTACCTACCTACTACCTACCACCTACCTACTACCTACCTACTACCTACCTACTACCTACCTACCTACTACCTACCTACCTACTACCTACCTACCTACCTACCTACTACCTACCTACCTACTACCTACCTACCTACTACCTACCTACCTACTACCTACCTACCTACTACCTACCTACCTACTACCTACCTACCTACTACCTACCTACCTACTACCTACCTACCTACTACCTACCTACCTACTACCTACCTACCTACTACCTACCTACCTACTACCTACCTACCTACCTACCTACCTACTACCTACCTACCTACTACCTAATTGTTTTTTTTTTTTTTAATTGTACAAAAGTATCCTATGTCCGTCTCCTGGCTCTAAGCTACCTCCCCACCAATTTTCAGCCATATCGGTCCAGCCGTTCTTTAGTTATAAATGGAGTAACTAACACGACTTTCTTTTATATATATAGATTTACGTAGCCCTCGCCGAGGCGCTTCTAACGACACCACTCACGTGCGGATAGCTCGAAAAAATGTTGAAATGAAAAACTAGTTTTTGGACCATAACTTTAATTTTTATATTACACCTACCTTAGTTTATTACATACTAGCTTTTGCCCGCGACTTCGTTCGCGTGGAATAGTGACTTCCGGCAGATTTTTGGTTTTACCCACATAGTTCCCGATCTCGCGGGATCTCTTCAAAAATGAAATGTGGAAGATATCCTAGGGAACTCTTCAAAAATCAACATAATGTAACGAAACCATAGCGCGATCTATTTCGATCCCAACGCCATCTATCGAGCATAGTGACAACTCGGATTATTTATCTATACTCCGTTCGGGCATTTTCTTTGTACTAAAAGTTTTATTATATTGATATTATTTTTTTCATACCTTTTTACTGTTTATTTACTTTTTTCCGATGAATTAAAACAATAACATGAACCGAACTCGTGTAACGATCGACACCATTGCGCGATCACCAACTCGACATAATAATATTTACTAATAGAATTATCCATACTCCGTTAGAGCATTT
This sequence comes from Autographa pulchrina, assembly GCA_905475315.1. NCBI lineage: Eukaryota > Metazoa > Arthropoda > Insecta > Lepidoptera > Noctuidae > Autographa > Autographa pulchrina. The sequence continues at coordinate 11,322 of CAJQGB010000070.1, read as the reverse complement.
TCTTTGTACTAAAAGTTTTATTATATTATATTTTCATACCTTTTTACTATTTATTTACATTTTTCGATGAATTTTCAGTACTGAATTGATGCCGACGCTTGACCAATAGATGGCGCTGTATGTCCGGAATAAATTTTATTTTTTATTTTATTTTTGTAATAAAAACTATCCTATGTCCTTTCTCAAGTTCCAAACTATGTCTGTACCAAATTTCACACAAATCGGTTCAGTAGTTTAGGCGTGAAGCAAAGACAGACAGACAGACAGACAGAGTTACTTTCGCATTTATAATATTAGTTAGGATTAGGATTAGGATTAGGATTAGGATTTTCATACCTTTTTACTATTTATTTACATTTTTAGATTTTCGATGAATTTTCAGTACTGAATTGATGCCGACGCTTGACCAATAGATGGCGCTGTATGTCCGGAATAAATTTTATTTTTTATTTTATTTTTGTAATAAAAACTATCCTATGTCCTTTCTCAAGTTCCAAACTATGTCTGTACCAAATTTCACACAAATCGGTTCAGTAGTTTAGGCGTGAAGCAAAGACAGACAGACAGACAGACAGAGTTACTTTCGCATTTATAATATTAGTTAGGATTTACGAAGCCCTCGCCGAGGCGCTTCTAACGACACCACTCACGTGCGGATAGCTCGAAAAAATGTTGAAATGAAAAACTAGTTTTTGGACCATAACTTTAATTTTTATATTACACCTACCTTAGTTTATTACATATTTACGTAGCCCTCGCCGAGGCGCTTCTAACGACACCACTCACGTGCGGATAGCTCGAAAAAATGTTGAAATGAAAAACTAGTTTTTGGACCATAACTTTAATTTTTATATTACACTTACCTTAGTTTATTACATATTTACGTAGCCCTCGCCGAGGCGCTTCTAACGACACCACTCACGTGCGGATAGCTCGAAAAAATGTTGAAATGAAAAACTAGTTTTTGGACCATAACTTTAATTTTTATATTACACCTACCTTAGTTTATTACATATTTACGTAGCCCTCGCCGAGGCGCTTCTAACGACACCACTCACGTGCGGATAGCTCGAAAAAATGTTGAAATGAAAAACTAGTTTTTGGACCATAACTTTAATTTTTATATTACACTTACCTTAGTTTATTACATATTTACGTAGCCCTCGCCGAGGCGCTTCTAACGACACCACTCACGTGCGGATAGCTCGAAAAAATGTTGAAATGAAAAACTAGTTTTTGGACCATAACTTTAATTTTTATATTACACCTACCTTAGTTTATTACATATTTACGTAGCCCTCGCCGAGGCGCTTCTAACGACACCACTCACGTGCGGATAGCTCGAAAAAATGTTGAAATGAAAAACTAGTTTTTGGACCATAACTTTAATTTTTATATTACACTTACCTTAGTTTATTACATATTTACGTAGCCCTCGCCGAGGCGCTTCTAACGACACCACTCACGTGCGGATAGCTCGAAAAAATGTTGAAATGAAAAACTAGTTTTTGGACCATAACTTTAATTTTTATATTACACTTACCTTAGTTTATTACATATTTACGTAGCCCTCGCCGAGGCGCTTCTAACGACACCACTCACGTGCGGATAGCTCGAAAAAATGTTGAAATGAAAAACTAGTTTTTGGACCATAACTTTAATTTTTATATTACACTTACCTTAGTTTATTACATATTTACGTAGCCCTCGCCGAGGCGCTTCTAACGACACCACTCACGTGCGGATAGCTCGAAAAAATGTTGAAATGAAAAACTAGTTTTTGGACCATAACTTTAATTTTTATTTTACACCTACCTTAGTTTATTACATATTTACGTAGCCCTCGCCGAGGCGCTTCTAACGACACCACTCACGTGCGGATAGCTCGAAAAAATGTTGAAATGAAAAACTAGTTTTTGGACCATAACTTTAATTTTTATATTACACTTACCTTAGTTTATTACATATTTACGTAGCCCTCGCCGAGGCGCTTCTAACGACACCACTCACGTGCGGATAGCTCGAAAAAATGTTGAAATGAAAAACTAGTTTTTGGACCATAACTTTAATTTTTATATTACACCTACCTTAGTTTATTACATATTTACGTAGCCCTCGCCGAGGCGCTTCTAACGACACCACTCACGTGCGGATAGCTCGAAAAAATGTTGAAATGAAAAACTAGTTTTTGGACCATAACTTTAATTTTTATATTACACTTACCTTAGTTTATTACATATTTACGTAGCCCTCGCCGAGGCGCTTCTAACGACACCACTCACGTGCGGATAGCTCGAAAAAATGTTGAAATGAAAAACTAGTTTTTGGACCATAACTTTAATTTTTATATTACACTTACCTTAGTTTATTACATATTTACGTAGCCCTCGCCGAGGCGCTTCTAACGACACCACTCACGTGCGGATAGCTCGAAAAAATGTTGAAATGAAAAACTAGTTTTTGGACCATAACTTTAATTTTTATATTACACCTACCTTAGTTTATTACATATTTACGTAGCCCTCGCCGAGGCGCTTCTAACGACACCACTCACGTGCGGATAGCTCGAAAAAATGTTGAAATGAAAAACTAGTTTTTGGACCATAACTTTAATTTTTATATTACACTTACCTTAGTTTATTACATATTTACGTAGCCCTCGCCGAGGCGCTTCTAACGACACCACTCACGTGCGGATAGCTCGAAAAAATGTTGAAATGAAAAACTAGTTTTTGGACCATAACTTTAATTTTTATAGTACACCTACCTTAGTTTATTACATATTTACGTAGCCCTCGCCGAGGCGCTTCTAACGACACCACTCACGTGCGGATAGCTCGAAAAAATGTTGAAATGAAAAACTAGTTTTTGGACCATAACTTTAATTTTTATATTACACTTACCTTAGTTTATTACATATTTACGTAGCCCTCGCCGAGGCGCTTCTAACGACACCACTCACGTGCGGATAGCTCGAAAAAATGTTGAAATGAAAAACTAGTTTTTGGACCATAACTTTAATTTTTATATTACACCTACCTTAGTTTATTACATATTTACGTAGCCCTCGCCGAGGCGCTTCTAACGACACCACTCACGTGCGGATAGCTCGAAAAAATGTTGAAATGAAAAACTAGTTTTTGGACCATAACTTTAATTTTTATATTACACTTACCTTAGTTTATTACATATTTACGTAGCCCTCGCCGAGGCGCTTCTAACGACACCACTCACGTGCGGATAGCTCGAAAAAATGTTGAAATGAAAAACTAGTTTTTGGACCATAACTTTAATTTTTATATTACACTTACCTTAGTTTATTACATATTTACGTAGCCCTCGCCGAGGCGCTTCTAACGACACCACTCACGTGCGGATAGCTCGAAAAAATGTTGAAATGAAAAACTAGTTTTTGGACCATAACTTTAATTTTTATATTACACTTACCTTAGTTTATTACATATTTACGTAGCCCTCGCCGAGGCGCTTCTAACGACACCACTCACGTGCGGATAGCTCGAAAAAATGTTGAAATGAAAAACTAGTTTTTGGACCATAACTTTAATTTTTATATTACACCTACCTTAGTTTATTACATATTTACGTAGCCCTCGCCGAGGCGCTTCTAATGACACCACTCACGTGCGGATAGCTCGAAAAAATGTTGAAATGAAAAACTAGTTTTTGGACCATAACTTTAATTTTTATATTACACTTACCTTAGTTTATTACATATTTACGTAGCCCTCGCCGAGGCGCTTCTAACGACACCACTCACGTGCGGATAGCTCGAAAAAATGTTAAAATGAAAAACTAGTTTTTGGACCATAACTTTAATTTTTATATTACACCTACCTTAGTTTATTACATATTTACGTAGCCCTCGCCGAGGCGCTTCTAACGACACCACTCACGTGCGGATAGCTCGAAAAAATGTTGAAATGAAAAACTAGTTTTTGGACCATAACTTTAATTTTTATATTACACTTACCTTAGTTTATTACATATTTACGTAGCCCTCGCCGAGGCGCTTCTAACGACACCACTCACGTGCGGATAGCTCGAAAAAATGTTGAAATGAAAAACTAGTTTTTGGACCATAACTTTAATTTTTATATTACACCTACCTTAGTTTATTACATATTTACGTAGCCCTCGCCGAGGCGCTTCTAACGACACCACTCACGTGCGGATAGCTCGAAAAAATGTTGAAATGAAAAACTAGTTTTTGGACCATAACTTTAATTTTTATATTACACTTACCTTAGTTTATTACATATTTACGTAGCCCTCGCCGAGGCGCTTCTAACGACACCACTCACGTGCGGATAGCTCGAAAAAATGTTGAAATGAAAAACTAGTTTTTGGACCATAACTTTAATTTTTATATTACACCTACCTTAGTTTATTACATATTTACGTAGCCCTCGCCGAGGCGCTTCTAACGAAACCACTCACGTGCGGATAGCTCGAAAAAATGTTGAAATGAAAAACTAGTTTTTGGACCATAACTTTAATTTTTATATTACACTTACCTTAGTTTATTACATATTTACGTAGCCCTCGCCGAGGCGCTTCTAACGACACCACTCACGTGCGGATAGCTCGAAAAAATGTTAAAATGAAAAACTAGTTTTTGGACCATAACTTTAATTTTTATATTACACCTACCTTAGTTTATTACATATTTACGTAGCCCTCGCCGAGGCGCTTCTAACGACACCACTCACGTGCGGATAGCTCGAAAAAATGTTGAAATGAAAAACTAGTTTTTGGACCATAACTTTAATTTTTATATTACACTTACCTTAGTTTATTACATATTTACGTAGCCCTCGCCGAGGCGCTTCTAACGACACCACTCACGTGCGGATAGCTCGAAAAAATGTTGAAATGAAAAACTAGTTTTTGGACCATAACTTTAATTTTTATATTACACCTACCTTAGTTTATTACATATTTACGTAGCCCTCGCCGAGGCGCTTCTAACGACACCACTCACGTGCGGATAGCTCGAAAAAATGTTGAAATGAAAAACTAGTTTTTGGACCATAACTTTAATTTTTATATTACACTTACCTTAGTTTATTACATATTTACGTAGCCCTCGCCGAGGCGCTTCTAACGACACCACTCACGTGCGGATAGCTCGAAAAAATGTTGAAATGAAAAACTAGTTTTTGGACCATAACTTTAATTTTTATATTACACCTACCTTAGTTTATTACATATTTACGTAGCCCTCGCCGAGGCGCTTCTAACGACACCACTCACGTGCGGATAGCTCGAAAAAATGTTGAAATGAAAAACTAGTTTTTGGACCATAACTTTAATTTTTATATTACACTTACCTTAGTTTATTACATATTTACGTAGCCCTCGCCGAGGCGCTTCTAACGACACCACTCACGTGCGGATAGCTCGAAAAAATGTTGAAATGAAAAACTAGTTTTTGGACCATAACTTTAATTTTTATATTACACTTACCTTAGTTTATTACATATTTACGTAGCCCTCGCCGAGGCGCTTCTAACGACACCACTCACGTGCGGATAGCTCGAAAAAATGTTGAAATGAAAAACTAGTTTTTGGACCATAACTTTAATTTTTATATTACACTTACCTTAGTTTATTACATATTTACGTAGCCCTCGCCGAGGCGCTTCTAACGACACCACTCACGTGCGGATAGCTCGAAAAAATGTTGAAATGAAAAACTAGTTTTTGGACCATAACTTTAATTTTTATATTACACCTACCTTAGTTTATTACATATTTACGTAGCCCTCGCCGAGGCGCTTCTAACGACACCACTCACGTGCGGATAGCTCGAAAAAATGTTGAAATAAAAAACTAGTTTTTGGACCATAACTTTAATTTTTATATTACACTTACCTTAGTTTATTACATATTTACGTAGCCCTCGCCGAGGCGCTTCTAACGACACCACTCACGTGCGGATAGCTCGAAAAAATGTTGAAATGAAAAACTAGTTTTTGGACCATAACTTTAATTTTTATATTACACCTACCTTAGTTTATTACATATTTACGTAGCCCTCGCCGAGGCGCTTCTAACGACACCACTTACGTGCGGATAGCTCGAAAAAATGTTGAAATGAAAAACTAGTTTTTGGACCATAACTTTAATTTTTATATTACACCTACCTTAGTTTATTACATATTTACGTAGCCCTCGCCGAGGCGCTTCTAACGACACCACTCACGTGCGGATAGCTCGAAAAAATGTTGAAATGAAAAACTAGTTTTTGGACCATAACTTTAATTTTTATATTACACTTACCTTAGTTTATTACATATTTACGTAGCCCTCGCCGAGGCGCTTCTAACGACACCACTCACGTGCGGATAGCTCGAAAAAATGTTGAAATGAAAAACTAGTTTTTGGACCATAACTTTAATTTTTATATTACACCTACCTTAGTTTATTACATATTTACGTAGCCCTCGCCGAGGCGCTTCTAACGACACCACTCACGTGCGGATAGCTCGAAAAAATGTTGAAATGAAAAACTAGTTTTTGGACCATAACTTTAATTTTTATATTACACTTACCTTAGTTTATTACATATTTACGTAGCCCTCGCCGAGGCGCTTCTAACGACACCACTCACGTGCGGATAGCTCGAAAAAATGTTGAAATGAAAAACTAGTTTTTGGACCATAACTTTAATTTTTTTATTACACTTACCTTAGTTTATTACATATTTACGTAGCCCTCGCCGAGGCGCTTCTAACGACACCACTCACGTGCGGATAGCTCGAAAAAATGTTGAAATGAAAAACTAGTTTTTGGACCATAACTTTAATTTTTATATTACACCTACCTTAGTTTATTACATATTTACGTAGCCCTCGCCGAGGCGCTTCTAACGACACCACTCACGTGCGGATAGCTCGAAAAAATGTTGAAATGAAAAACTAGTTTTTGGACCATAACTTTAATTTTTATATTACACTTACCTTAGTTTATTACATATTTACGTAGCCCTCGCCGAGGCGCTTCTAACGACACCACTCACGTGCGGATAGCTCGAAAAAATGTTGAAATGAAAAACTAGTTTTTGGACCATAACTCTAATTTTTATATTACACTTACCTTAGTTTATTACATATTTACGTAGCCCTCGCCGAGGCGCTTCTAACGACACCACTCACGTGCGGATAGCTCGAAAAAATGTTGAAATGAAAAACTAGTTTTTGGACCATAACTTTAATTTTTATATTACACCTACCTTAGTTTATTACATATTTACGTAGCCCTCGCCGAGGCGCTTCTAACGACACCACTCACGTGCGGATAGCTCGAAAAAATGTTGAAATGAAAAACTAGTTTTTGGACCATAACTTTAATTTTTATATTACACTTACCTTAGTTTATTACATATTTACGTAGCCCTCGCCGAGGCGCTTCTAACGACACCACTCACGTGCGGATAGCTCGAAAAAATGTTGAAATGAAAAACTAGTTTTTGGACCATAACTTTAATTTTTATATTACACCTACCTTAGTTTATTACATATTTACGTAGCCCTCGCCGAGGCGCTTCTAACGACACCACTCACGTGCGGATAGCTCGAAAAAATGTTGAAATGAAAAACTAGTTTTTGGACCATAACTTTAATTTTTATATTACACTTACCTTAGTTTATTACATATTTACGTAGCCCTCGCCGAGGCGCTTCTAACGACACCACTCACGTGCGGATAGCTCGAAAAAATGTTGAAATGAAAAACTAGTTTTTGGACCATAACTTTAATTTTTATATTACACCTACCTTAGTTTATTACATATTTACGTAGCCCTCGCCGAGGCGCTTCTAACGACACCACTCACGTGCGGATAGCTCGAAAAAATGTTGAAATGAAAAACTAGTTTTTGGACCATAACTTTAATTTTTATATTACACCTACCTTAGTTTATTACATATTTACGTAGCCCTCGCCGAGGCGCTTCTAACGACACCACTCACGTGCGGATAGCTCGAAAAAATGTTGAAATGAAAAACTAGTTTTTGGACCATAACTTTAATTTTTATATTACACTTACCTTAGTTTATTACATATTTACGTAGCCCTCGCCGAGGCGCTTCTAACGACACCACTTACGTGCGGATAGCTCGAAAAAATGTTGAAATGAAAAACTAGTTTTTGGACCATAACTTTAATTTTTATATTACACCTACCTTAGTTTATTACATATTTACGTAGCCCTCGCCGAGGCGCTTCTAACGACACCACTCACGTGCGGATAGCTCGAAAAAATGTTGAAATGAAAAACTAGTTTTTGGACCATAACTTTAATTTTTATATTACACTTACCTTAGTTTATTACATATTTACGTAGCCCTCGCCGAGGCGCTTCTAACGACACCACTCACGTGCGGATAGCTCGAAAAAATGTTGAAATGAAAAACTAGTTTTTGGACCATAACTTTAATTTTTATATTACACCTACCTTAGTTTATTACATATTTACGTAGCCCTCGCCGAGGCGCTTCTAACGACACCACTCACGTGCGGATAGCTCGAAAAAATGTTGAAATGAAAAACTAGTTTTTGGACCATAACTTTAATTTTTATATTACACTTACCTTAGTTTATTACATATTTACGTAGCCCTCGCCGAGGCGCTTCTAACGACACCACTCACGTGCGGATAGCTCGAAAAAATGTTGAAATGAAAAACTAGTTTTTGGACCATAACTTTAATTTTTATATTACACCTACCTTAGTTTATTACATATTTACGTAGCCCTCGCCGAGGCGCTTCTAACGACACCACTCACGTGCGGATAGCTCGAAAAAATGTTGAAATGAAAAACTAGTTTTTGGACCATAACTTTAATTTTTATATTACACCTACCTTAGTTTATTACATATTTACGTAGCCCTCGCCGAGGCGCTTCTAACGACACCACTCACGTGCGGATAGCTCGAAAAAATGTTGAAATGAAAAACTAGTTTTTGGACCATAACTTTAATTTTTATATTACACCTACCTTAGTTTATTACATATTTACGTAGCCCTCGCCGAGGCGCTTCTAACGACACCACTCACGTGCGGATAGCTCGAAAAAATGTTGAAATGAAAAACTAGTTTTTGGACCATAACTTTAATTTTTAAATTACACCTACCTTAGTTTATTACATATTTACGTAGCCCTCGCCGAGGCGCTTCTAACGACACCACTCACGTGCGGATAGCTCGAAAAAATGTTGAAATGAAAAACTAGTTTTTGGACCATAACTTTAATTTTTATATTACACTTACCTTAGTTTATTACATATTTACGTAGCCCTCGCCGAGGCGCTTCTAACGACACCACTCACGTGCGGATAGCTCGAAAAAATGTTGAAATGAAAAACTAGTTTTTGGACCATAACTTTAATTTTTATATTACACCTACCTTAGTTTATTACATATTTACGTAGCCCTCGCCGAGGCGCTTCTAACGACACCACTCACGTGCGGATAGCTCGAAAAAATGTTGAAATGAAAAACTAGTTTTTGGACCATAACTTTAATTTTTATATTACACTTACCTTAGTTTATTACATATTTACGTAGCCCTCGCCGAGGCGCTTCTAACGACACCACTCACGTGCGGATAGCTCGAAAAAATGTTGAAATGAAAAACTAGTTTTTGGACCATAACTTTAATTTTTATATTACACTTACCTTAGTTTATTACATATTTACGTAGCCCTCGCCGAGGCGCTTCTAACGACACCACTCACGTGCGGATAGCTCGAAAAAATGTTGAAATGAAAAACTAGTTTTTGGACCATAACTTTAATTTTTATATTACACCTACCTTAGTTTATTACATATTTACGTAGCCCTCGCCGAGGCGCTTCTAACGACACCACTCACGTGCGGATAGCTCGAAAAAATGTTGAAATGAAAAACTAGTTTTTGGACCATAACTTTAATTTTTATATTACACTTACCTTAGTTTATTACATATTTACGTAGCCCTCGCCGAGGCGCTTCTAACGACACCACTCACGTGCGGATAGCTCGAAAAAATGTTGAAATGAAAAACTAGTTTTTGGACCATAACTTTAATTTTTATATTACACTTACCTTAGTTTATTACATATTTACGTAGCCCTCGCCGAGGCGCTTCTAACGACACCACTCACGTGCGGATAGCTCGAAAAAATGTTGAAATGAAAAACTAGTTTTTGGACCATAACTTTAATTTTTATATTACACTTACCTTAGTTTATTACATATTTACGTAGCCCTCGCCGAGGCGCTTCTAACGACACCACTCACGTGCGGATAGCTCGAAAAAATGTTGAAATGAAAAACTAGTTTTTGGACCATAACTTTAATTTTTATATTACACCTACCTTAGTTTATTACATATTTACGTAGCCCTCGCCGAGGCGCTTCTAACGACACCACTCACGTGCGGATAGCTCGAAAAAATGTTGAAATAAAAAACTAGTTTTTGGACCATAACTTTAATTTTTATATTACACTTACCTTAGTTTATTACATATTTACGTAGCCCTCGCCGAGGCGCTTCTAACGACACCACTCACGTGCGGATAGCTCGAAAAAATGTTGAAATGAAAAACTAGTTTTTGGACCATAACTTTAATTTTTATATTACACCTACCTTAGTTTATTACATATTTACGTAGCCCTCGCCGAGGCGCTTCTAACGACACCACTTACGTGCGGATAGCTCGAAAAAATGTTGAAATGAAAAACTAGTTTTTGGACCATAACTTTAATTTTTATATTACACCTACCTTAGTTTATTACATATTTACGTAGCCCTCGCCGAGGCGCTTCTAACGACACCACTCACGTGCGGATAGCTCGAAAAAATGTTGAAATGAAAAACTAGTTTTTGGACCATAACTTTAATTTTTATATTACACTTACCTTAGTTTATTACATATTTACGTAGCCCTCGCCGAGGCGCTTCTAACGACACCACTCACGTGCGGATAGCTCGAAAAAATGTTGAAATGAAAAACTAGTTTTTGGACCATAACTTTAATTTTTATATTACACCTACCTTAGTTTATTACATATTTACGTAGCCCTCGCCGAGGCGCTTCTAACGACACCACTCACGTGCGGATAGCTCGAAAAAATGTTGAAATGAAAAACTAGTTTTTGGACCATAACTTTAATTTTTATATTACACTTACCTTAGTTTATTACATATTTACGTAGCCCTCGCCGAGGCGCTTCTAACGACACCACTCACGTGCGGATAGCTCGAAAAAATGTTGAAATGAAAAACTAGTTTTTGGACCATAACTTTAATTTTT
>CAJQGB010000069.1:0-22129 GCA_905475315.1 Autographa pulchrina | reverse complement strand
CTAGTTTTTCATTACAACATTTTTTATTTATTTATTTATTTATTTATTTTAACTTTATGCAACAAGTGTGTACATAGGCGGACTTAATGCCACAGACATTCTTTCCAGTCAACCTTAAGGTGATGCAGAGATAACATGGTAGGTGCATTCAGTGAGAAATTAATTATTTTAATATATTATAAACTGAACACTACTTATATTTACTTAAATATATATACCTACATAAATATCCATACACAAATATTTAACATACATACATACAAATATATAAATAAATATATATATATATATATATTATAAGTAATAAACATACAAACAGTCATGATGATTATTCTGCCATTTCTTATAGATTAATTTCGAACAGCAGTTTTAAAAGATTGCTTAGTAGTGGACTTCCTGATTCCAAGGGCAGCGCATTCCACAAAGGATAGCTTGGATATGGAAAGAAGAGTGGATAGTGTCAGAAGTATGAGAAGGACAGTGAAGAAGAAGATTGTGAGAAGAGCGGAGATGTTTAGAGTGACCGGAACATAGGTATTGAAAATGAGGAATCAGATACGAGGGGGGAGTGGGAGAGTTGAGTATGGAAAAAAGGGTCGTCAAAGCACGTAGCGATCTCCTCTGGCGAATGGGCATCCATTTCAATTCGGTCCTATACTCAGAAACATGATCGTACTTCCGCAGGTTAAACACAAATCTTATGCAATTGTTAATAAGTCGATCAAGTTTGCTGAGCAAGTCCGAATTGAGGTCGTAGTAACACACGTCACCATAGTCAATAATGGGGAATATTAGGGCCTGCACAAGCATTGCTTTGGTCTTCGGCGGCAAAAAGTTTCTCAACCGGTTGAGATAGCGCAAAGTTCCCGTTACCCGCTTACTAACACTGGCAACCTGCGTTTGCCAACTTAGCGTGGTGTCCAAATATAAGCCGAGATTCTTGACGTTGGAGCTAAGTGGAATTGCAACACCATCCAGCAAAACCGGGGGAAGGTTAACAATATCCGCCTTACCCACCATTCGAGGACTACCTAAGAGAATAGCCTGACACTTCGTAGGATTAACTGACACCCCAAATTGGTTAGACCATCGATTTATTTCAGCTAAATCCCCATTAAGTTCATCAATGACTGCATGCAAATCGTCCGGCCGTGCCTGAGTGTAAAGCTGAAGATCATCAGCATACAGATGATACGCACACTGAAGATTATGAGTGATAAAGTTGATGAAAATAGAAAATAATAATGGAGAAAGAATGCCGCCTTGAGGAACACCAGCCATTAGAACACGCCAATTTGACATTGTCTCGTCAACGCGAACGGCCTGCTGGCGCCCTCGAAGATAAGATGACCCGAGCATAAGGAGAAGTTGATTATATGGGTGATAGATGGAAGTATATACTCAAGGATCGGGATGACCATGCTTCGACTGATATCGTCATTGCCCACGGCCTTAGATTTAATGGAAAGGATGATCTTTTTGATATCACCCGTGGACACTGGAGAAAATTCAAAAGTAACACTGCAGGGATGTGGAAGGCTGGAAATAAAGTTTACCGTCTGACGAGTGGTTTGACGATCCAAACTGAGAGTGGTGGAGAAATGGCGATTGATATCGTCTAAACCAATCGTATTAGGTAACTCTGTATGACGTGACTTACCGATACCTAACGATCCAAGGAACTTCCAAGTATCGGAGGCAGAGCTAGACGTGATATTATCGAGAATATGGCGGCGTTTAGCATTACGTATCATCTGGTTGCAACGATTTCTTGCTGTTTTAAAAAGAATCCAATTGGCCTCAGATCGATCCTTTTTATATTTTCGAAAGTTCTGATTTCTCCGTCTCATCGCCATACGTACACCTCTCGTCATCCATGGAGCTGGCGGACGCTTAACTTTCACAGACTTGATTGGTGCATGAATGTCGTAGAGGCTTTTAATCATATGGTTCAGAGAGGCCACTTTATCGTCGACAGTAGAGGCATTGGATACTTCAGCTTCCCACTCAAGCTTCGAAGCGTCGTCCCGCAACCTATCAACATCCATCTTTGCAAAACAACGCATGCGCAGAACCTTAGGAACAGGTTTAGGGGGCTTGAGGAGATAGGAAAGGTGTATCAAGTCATGATGGGAAAAACATGGAGCAGGATATTGGGCATGAGAAGAGACGAGGGAGGGATTAGAGGTCAACATCAAGTCTAGCCACGTATCATCACCAGCAACATTGCAGTGAGTAGGTTGAAGTGGTAAATCATGAAGACTGGCAGACTCAATGATATGGAGAAGCTTACGGGAACGATGGGAAGAGTGCAAAAGGTTAGTGTTGAAATCGCCCATGATGACGTGATGTTCATACTCTGATCCTATGGGTTCCAAAACCAACTCAAGATCAGAGAAGTAGTCCACCAAGGGAGGACAGTAGGCAACTCCAAGCAAGACCTTAACCCCTTTTATCCAAACCTCAAGGAAAATGTACTCAGCAGAAGAACAGGAATCAGGAGGAGAGGTGGCAAGTATTTTATATGGAAAATTACTCCTAAGGTAAATAGCAACACCTCCACCCCCCTTTCCTATCCTATCATTTCTGATGAGTACAAACCCAGGAAGGGAGTAGCTGGTGGAAGGGAGATGAGGTTTGAGCCAACTCTCAGAAACCAGGACAGCATGAACATTAGCATCAGAGAAAGCTTCATATAAATCATTGTAATGACTTGGTACACTCTGAGCATTTATGTGACATATATTCAGCAAATGTCTGTTGGTTAGTGTAAAGGTCTGACGCATGTAGTCACCAAGTGTATCACTACAGGAGCAGAAGCTTGTATTGGATGAGTCAGAAGAGCTGTTGGCAGAATGAAAAGAATCATCATGGGATTGCATTATATAAAATAATAATACTATATACTAATAAAATAAAATATATATAAAGAAAAACTAAAAACAACTAAGCAATAAGATGGCACAGTACTAAATGAGATCTCTGCACCACCCACCAGCTGTAACTTATTGTAATACAGAGAAAATACATCTATGATTAACCTACAAGAAAAATAACAATAAAAAAGTCACTATAGAACCAAACAATGATAATTAAGGATGAAAGAGAAAACTAATACGTATAACGGAACGTAACCGAAAAAAGAATATTATATTGACAATGACATAACTATTGAAATGTCAATGTCACCACCAACTTAAGATTTTGTAAAAGGACGTGAGTGACAAATAAAACAAAAACAGTAACAGTAGGGTAACTAAACAAATTTGTGAACTTATTAAAAGAGAACTGATGTAAATTTGTAAATATGTCTTACTACATGCGATTACGCTCCATACGATAAAGCTGTCTATTTAGGTAAGTAAATGTTGCTTTTTAGCCGAATAATTGAAACATAATCATGCTAATTAGACAATGACTAAAACAATGTATATTATTTTAGGACTTGCCCCGGGCTGAAGATGTTGGCTCGGCAGATACCTTAGGGTATTTCAACAGCAGCGGATCAAGTTCAGCCTGCGAAGATATTTTGTGTCGACTGCCATCGGAGGCTTTGATGACTATGACCCCGTCTTGGGTCCAACAAAACCGCATTCCAAAGTGCCGCCTCGCCCCACCGAAAACAAGCTGCCTAGTACGGGTCAGGAACTCTTTGATGGCGATTGAAGATCCTTTTAATGCTGTCTTGGCCCTCCACACAGCAGATTTCAGTCCAACGTCATTGAACCTGACTAATACAGGCCGGGGATGCTCACCGCCAGATGTGCCAAGTCGATGACACACCGTAATGGTTTCCGCTGTGATGTCCTTTAGCGACAGTTTACCATGAAGAACATTAAGAATATGGGCTTTGCAGTCCTCCTTCGCAACTTCAGGGATCCCAGTGAAAATAAGCGCCTTCCGCCTACTCCTCATCTCTAAACCATCGGCTATCTTGGCACATTCTTGAATCTGGGTCCGTAGAAGGCCCAACATACTAAACACCAGCTCACGGAAACAGCGAAATTCCTCAGCGAGCTTGGCAACGGTGTTTGTTTTTGGAACACTAGCTGTCTGGATTTGTGCCTCCATTTCGGTCATCTTGTTCAAGATGAGCTCCTCCAAGTTCTTCTGAGTGGCATGAACATCAGCAAGTTGTACTTGAGACATTTTAGTGCTTGATGGAAGTAATTGGTCAATCAGTTAAATTTATGTGAAAGTGATTAGCTGGCAGGTGGTAATGTACAAGTGCTATTATTTACATAACACTTTACCTTTGATATATAGTGCTTAACAATTGTGTACTGCTCCCAAATCAAAGAAATAGTGTAAATAACTAATTAAATTAATAAATAATTTCTAGAGCACAGAAAAATCGCGTCTTAACTTTTTCACACCTACCGCCGAAAAGGCGGCGAGGGCTAGCTAAGTATGTAATAAACTAAGGTAGGTGTAATATAAAAATTAAAGTTATGGTCCAAAAACTAGTTTTTCATTTCAACATTTTTTCGAGCTATCCGCACGTGAGTGGTGTCGTTAGAAGCGCCTCGGCGATGGCTAGCTAAATATGTAATAAACTAAGGTAGGTGTAATATAAAAATTAAAGTTATGGTCCAAAAACTAGTTTTTCATTTCAACATTTTTTCGAGCTATCCGCACGCGAGTGGTGTCGTTAGAAGCGCCTCGGCGAGGGCTAGCTAAATATGTAATAAACTAAGGTAGGTGTAATATAAAAATTAAAGTTATGGTCCAAAAACTAGTTTTTCATTTCAACATTTTTTCGAGCTATCCGCACGTGAGTGGTGTCGTTAGAAGCGCCTCGGCGAGGGCTAGCTAAATATGTAATAAACTAAGGTAGGTGTAATATAAAAATTAAAGTTATGGTCCAAAAACTAGTTTTTCATTTCAACATTTTTTCGAGCTATCCGCACGTGAGTGGTGTCGTTAGAAGCGCCTCGGCGAGGGCTAGCTAAATATGTAATAAACTAAGGTAGGTGTAATATAAAAATTAAAGTTATGGTCCAAAAACTAGTTTTTCATTTCAACATTTTTTCGAGCTATCCGCACGTGAGTGGTGTCGTTAGAAGCGCCTCGGCGAGGGCTAGCTAAATATGTAATAAACTAAGGTAGGTGTAATATAAAAATTAAAGTTATGGTCCAAAAACTAGTTTTTCATTTCAACATTTTTTCGAGCTATCCGCACGTGAGTGGTGTCGTTAGAAGCGCCTCGGCGAGGGCTAGCTAAATATGTAATAAACTAAGGTAGGTGTAATATAAAAATTAAAGTTATGGTCCAAAAACTAGTTTTTCATTTCAACATTTTTTCGAGCTATCCGCACGTGAGTGGTGTCGTTAGAAGCGCCTCGGCGAGGGCTAGCTAAATATGTAATAAACTAAGGTAGGTGTAATATAAAAATTAAAGTTATGGTCCAAAAACTAGTTTTTCATTTCAACATTTTTTCGAGCTATCCGCACGTGAGTGGTGTCGTTAGAAGCGCCTCGGCGAGGGCTAGCTAAATATGTAATAAACTAAGGTAGGTGTAATATAAAAATTAAAGTTATGGTCCAAAAACTAGTTTTTCATTTCAACATTTTTTCGAGCTATCCGCACGTGAATGGTGTCGTTAGAAGCGCCTCGGCGAGGGCTAGCTAAATATGTAATAAACTAAGGTAGGTGTAATATAAAAATTAAAGTTATGGTCCAAAAACTAGTTTTTCATTTCAACATTTTTTCGAGCTATCCGCACGTGAGTGTTGTCGTTAGAAGCGCCTCGGCGAGGGCTAGCTAAATATGTAATAAACTAAGGTAGGTGTAATATAAAAATTAAAGTTATGGTCCAAAAACTAGTTTTTCATTTCAACATTTTTTCGAGCTATCCGCACGTGAGTGGTGTCGTTAGAAGCGCCTCGGCGAGGGCTAGCTAAATATGTAATAAACTAAGGTAGGTGTAATATAAAAATTAAAGTTATGGTCCAAAAACTAGTTTTTCATTTCAACATTTTTTCGAGCTATCCGCACGTGAGTGGTGTCGTTAGAAGCGCCTCGGCGAGGGCTAGCTAAATATGTAATAAACTAAGGTAGGTGTAATATAAAAATTAAAGTTATGGTCCAAAAACTAGTTTTTCATTTCAACATTTTTTCGAGCTATCCGCACGTGAATGGTGTCGTTAGAAGCGCCTCGGCGAGGGCTAGCTAAATATGTAATAAACTAAGGTAGGTGTAATATAAAAATTAAAGTTATGGTCCAAAAACTAGTTTTTCATTTCAACATTTTTTCGAGCTTTCCGCACGTGAGTGGTGTCGTTAGAAGCGCCTCGGCGAGGGCTAGCTAAATATGTAATAAACTAAGGTAGGTGTAATATAAAAATTTAAGTTATGGTCCAAAAACTAGTTTTTCATTTCAACATTTTTTCGAGCTATCCGCACGTGAGTGGTGTCGTTAGAAGCGCCTCGGCGAGGGCTAGCTAAATATGTAATAAACTAAGGTAGGTGTAATATAAAAATTAAAGTTATGGTCCAAAAACTAGTTGTTTTTCATTTCAACATTTTTTCGAGCTATCCGCACGTGAGTGGTGTCGTTAGAAGCGTCTCGGCGAGGGCTAGCTAAATATGTAATAAACTAAGGTAGGTGTAATATAAAAATTAAAGTTATGGTCCAAAAACTAGTTTTTCATTTCAACATTTTTTCGAGCTATCCGCACGTGAGTGGTGTCGTTAGAAGCGCCTCGGCGAGGGCTACGTAAATATGTAATAAACTAAGGTAGGTGTAATATAAAAATTAAAGTTATGGTCCAAAAACTAGTTTTTCATTTCAACATTTTTTCGAGCTATCCGCACGTGAGTGGTGTCGTTAGAAGCGCCTCGGCGAGGGCTACGTAAATATGTAATAAACTAAGGTAGGTGTAATATAAAAATTAAAGTTATGGTCCAAAAACTAGTTTTTCATTTCAACATTTTTTCGAGCTATCCGCACGTGAGTGGTGTCGTTAGAAGCGCCTCGGCGAGGGCTACGTAAATATGTAATAAACTAAGGTAGGTGTAATATAAAAATTAAAGTTATGGTCCAAAAACTAGTTTTTCATTTCAACATTTTTTCGAGCTATCCGCACGTGAGTGGTGTCGTTAGAAGCGCCTCGGCGAGGGCTACGTAAATATGTAATAAACTAAGGTAGGTGTAATATAAAAATTAAAGTTATGGTCCAAAAACTAGTTTTTCATTTCAACATTTTTTCGAGCTATCCGCACGTGAGTGGTGTCGTTAGAAGCGCCTCGGCGAGGGCTAGCTAAATCTATATATATAAAAGAAAGTCGTGTTAGTTACACCATTTATAACTAAAGAACGGCTGGACCGATATGGCTGAAAATTGGTGGGGAGGTAGCTTAGAGCCAGGAGACGGACATAGGATACTTTTGTACATTAAAAAAAAAAAAAACAATTAGGTAGTAGGTAGGTAGGTAGTAGATAGGTAGTAGGTAGGTAGGTAGGTAGGTAGTAGGTAGGTAGGTAGTAGGTAGGTAGGTAGTAGGTAGGTAGGTAGTAGGTAGGTAGGTAGTAGGTAGGTAGGTAGGTAGGTAGGTAGTAGGTAGGTAGGTAGTAGGTAGGTAGTAGGTAGGTAGTAGGTAGGTAGTAGGTAGGTAGTAGGTAGAAAAAATTGCATTGCAACGCATGCCGGGTACAGCTAGTATGTAATAAACTAAGGTAGGTGTAATATAAAAATTAAAGTTATGGTCCAAAAACTAGTTTTTCATTTCAACATTTTTTCGAGCTATCCGCACGTGAGTGGTGTCGTTAGAAGCGCCTCGGCGAGGGCTACGTAAATATGTAATAAACTAAGGTAGGTGTAATATAAAAATTAAAGTTATGGTCCAAAAACTAGTTTTTCATTTCAACATTTTTTCGAGCTATCCGCACGTGAGTGGTGTCGTTAGAAGCGCCTCGGCGAGGGCTACGTAAATATGTAATAAACTAAGGTAGGTGTAATATAAAAATTAAAGTTATGGTCCAAAAACTAGTTTTTCATTTCAACATTTTTTCGAGCTATCCGCACGTGAGTGGTGTCGTTAGAAGCGCCTCGGCGAGGGCTACGTAAATATGTAATAAACTAAGGTAGGTGTAATATAAAAATTAAAGTTATGGTCCAAAAACTAGTTTTTCATTTCAACATTTTTTCGAGCTATCCGCACGTGAGTGGTGTCGTTAGAAGCGCCTCGGCGAGGGCTACGTAAATATGTAATAAACTAAGGTAGGTGTAATATAAAAATTAAAGTTATGGTCCAAAAACTAGTTTTTCATTTCAACATTTTTTCGAGCTATCCGCACGTGAGTGGTGTCGTTAGAAGCGCCTCGGCGAGGGCTACGTAAATATGTAATAAACTAAGGTAGGTGTAATATAAAAATTAAAGTTATGGTCCAAAAACTAGTTTTTCATTTCAACATTTTTTCGAGCTATCCGCACGTGGGTGGTGTCGTTAGAAGCGCCTCGGCGAGGGCTACGTAAATATGTAATAAACTAAGGTAGGTGTAATATAAAAATTAAAGTTATGGTCCAAAAACTAGTTTTTCATTTCAACATTTTTTCGAGCTATCCGCACGTGAGTGGTGTCGTTAGAAGCGCCTCGGCGAGGGCTACGTAAATATGTAATAAACTAAGGTAGGTGTAATATAAAAATTAAAGTTATGGTCCAAAAACTAGTTTTTCATTTCAACATTTTTTCGAGCTATCCGCACGTGAGTGGTGTCGTTAGAAGCGCCTCGGCGAGGGCTACGTAAATATGTAATAAACTAAGGTAGGTGTAATATAAAAATTAAAGTTATGGTCCAAAAACTAGTTTTTCATTTCAACATTTTTTCGAGCTATCCGCACGTGAGTGGTGTCGTTAGAAGCGCCTCGGCGAGGGCTACGTAAATATGTAATAAACTAAGGTAGGTGTAATATAAAAATTAAAGTTATGGTCCAAAAACTAGTTTTTCATTTCAACATTTTTTCGAGCTATCCGCACGTGAGTGGTGTCGTTAGAAGCGCCTCGGCGAGGGCTACGTAAATATGTAATAAACTAAGGTAGGTGTAATATAAAAATTAAAGTTATGGTCCAAAAACTAGTTTTTCATTTCAACATTTTTTCGAGCTATCCGCACGTGAGTGGTGTCGTTAGAAGCGCCTCGGCGAGGGCTACGTAAATATGTAATAAACTAAGGTAGGTGTAATATAAAAATTAAAGCTATGGTCCAAAAACTAGTTTTTCATTTCAACATTTTTTCGAGCTATCCGCACGTGAGTGAAGTCGTTAGAAGCGCCTCGGCGAGGGCTACGTAAATATGTAATAAACTAAGGTAGGTGTAATATAAAAATTAAAGTTATGGTCCAAAAACTAGTTTTTCATTTCAACATTTTTTCGAGCTATCCGCACGTGAGTGGTGTCGTTAGAAGCGCCTCGGCGAGGGCTACGTAAATATGTAATAAACTAAGGTAGGTGTAATATAAAAATTAAAGTTATGGTCCAAAAACTAGTTTTTCATTTCAACATTTTTTCGAGCTATCCGCACGTGAGTGGTGTCGTTAGAAGCGCCTCGGCGAGGGCTACGTAAATATGTAATAAACTAAGGTAGGTGTAATATAAAAATTAAAGTTATGGTCCAAAAACTAGTTTTTCATTTCAACATTTTTTCGAGCTATCCGCACGTGAGTGGTGTCGTTAGAAGCGCCTCGGCGAGGGCTACGTAAATATGTAATAAACTAAGGTAGGTGTAATATAAAAATTAAAGTTATGGTCCAAAAACTAGTTTTTCATTTCAACATTTTTTCGAGCTATCCGCACGTGAGTGGTGTCGTTAGAAGCGCCTCGGCGAGGGCTACGTAAATATGTAATAAACTAAGGTAGGTGTAATATAAAAATTAAAGTTATGGTCCAAAAACTAGTTTTTCATTTCAACATTTTTTCGAGCTATCCGCACGTGAGTGGTGTCGTTAGAAGCGCCTCGGCGAGGGCTACGTAAATATGTAATAAACTAAGGTAGGTGTAATATAAAAATTAAAGCTATGGTCCAAAAACTAGTTTTTCATTTCAACATTTTTTCGAGCTATCCGCACGTGAGTGAAGTCGTTAGAAGCGCCTCGGCGAGGGCTACGTAAATATGTAATAAACTAAGGTAGGTGTAATATAAAAATTAAAGTTATGGTCCAAAAACTAGTTTTTCATTTCAACATTTTTTCGAGCTATCCGCACGTGGGTGGTGTCGTTAGAAGCGCCTCGGCGAGGGCTACGTAAATATGTAATAAACTAAGGTAGGTGTAATATAAAAATTAAAGTTATGGTCCAAAAACTAGTTTTTCATTTCAACATTTTTTTCGAGCTATCCGCACGTGAGTGGTGTCGTTAGAAGCGCCTCGGCGAGGGCTACGTAAATATGTAATAAACTAAGGTAGGTGTAATATAAAAATTAAAGTTATGGTCGAAAAACTAGTTTTTCATTTCAACATTTTTTCGAGCTATCCGCACGTGAGTGGTGTCGTTAGAAGCGCCTCGGCGAGGGCTACGTAAATATGTAATAAACTAAGGTAGGTGTAATATAAAAATTAAAGTTATGGTCCAAAAACTAGTTTTTCATTTCAACATTTTTTCGAGCTATCCGCACGTGAGTGGTGTCGTTAGAAGCGCCTCGGCGAGGGCTACGTAAATATGTAATAAACTAAGGTAGGTGTAATATAAAAATTAAAGTTATGGTCCAAAAACTAGTTTTTCATTTCAACATTTTTTCGAGCTATCCGCACGTGAGTGGTGTCGTTAGAAGCGCCTCGGCGAGGGCTACGTAAATATGTAATAAACTAAGGTAGGTGTAATATAAAAATTAAAGTTATGGTCCAAAAACTAGTTTTTCATTTCAACATTTTTTCGAGCTATCCGCACGTGAGTGGTGTCGTTAGAAGCGCCTCGGCGAGGGCTACGTAAATATGTAATAAACTAAGGTAGGTGTAATATAAAAATTAAAGTTATGGTCCAAAAACTAGTTTTTCATTTCAACATTTTTTCGAGCTATCCGCACGTGAGTGGTGTCGTTAGAAGCGCCTCGGCGAGGGCTACGTAAATATGTAATAAACTAAGGTAGGTGTAATATAAAAATTAAAGTTATGGTCCAAAAACTAGTTTTTCATTTCAAAATTTTTTCGAGCTATCCGCACGTGAGTGGTGTCGTTAGAAGCGCCTCGGCGAGGGCTACGTAAATATGTAATAAACTAAGGTAGGTGTAATATAAAAATTAAAGTTATGGTCCAAAAACTAGTTTTTCATTTCAACATTTTTTCGAGCTATCCGCACGTGAGTGGTGTCGTTAGAAGCGCCTCGGCGAGGGCTACGTAAATATGTAATAAACTAAGGTAGGTGTAATATAAAAATTAAAGTTATGGTCCAAAAACTAGTTTTTCATTTCAACATTTTTTCGAGCTATCCGCACGTGAGTGGTGTCGTTAGAAGCGCCTCGGCGAGGGCTACGTAAATATGTAATAAACTAAGGTAGGTGTAATATAAAAATTAAAGTTATGGTCCAAAAACTAGTTTTTCATTTCAACATTTTTTCGAGCTATCCGCACGTGAGTGGTGTCGTTAGAAGCGCCTCGGCGAGGGCTACGTAAATATGTAATAAACTAAGGTAGGTGTAATATAAAAATTAAAGTTATGGTCCAAAAACTAGTTTTTCATTTCAACATTTTTTCGAGCTATCCGCACGTGAGTGGTGTCGTTAGAAGCGCCTCGGCGAGGGCTACGTAAATATGTAATAAACTAAGGTAGGTGTAATATAAAAATTAAAGTTATGGTCCAAAAACTAGTTTTTCATTTCAACATTTTTTCGAGCTATCCGCACGTGAGTGGTGTCGTTAGAAGCGCCTCGGCGAGGGCTACGTAAATATGTAATAAACTAAGGTAGGTGTAATATAAAAATTAAAGTTATGGTCCAAAAACTAGTTTTTCATTTCAACATTTTTTCGAGCTATCCGCACGTGAGTGGTGTCGTTAGAAGCGCCTCGGCGAGGGCTACGTAAATATGTAATAAACTAAGGTAGGTGTAATATAAAAATTAAAGTTATGGTCCAAAAACTAGTTTTTCATTTCAACATTTTTTCGAGCTATCCGCACGTGAGTGGTGTCGTTAGAAGCGCCTCGGCGAGGGCTACGTAAATATGTAATAAACTAAGGTAGGTGTAATATAAAAATTAAAGTTATGGTCCAAAAACTAGTTTTTCATTTCAACATTTTTTCGAGCTATCCGCACGTGAGTGGTGTCGTTAGAAGCGCCTCGGCGAGGGCTACGTAAATATGTAATAAACTAAGGTAGGTGTAATATAAAAATTAAAGTTATGGTCCAAAAACTAGTTTTTCATTTCAACATTTTTTCGAGCTATCCGCACGTGAGTGGTGTCGTTAGAAGCGCCTCGGCGAGGGCTACGTAAATATGTAATAAACTAAGGTAGGTGTAATATAAAAATTAAAGTTATGGTCCAAAAACTAGTTTTTCATTTCAACATTTTTTCGAGCTATCCGCACGTGAGTGGTGTCGTTAGAAGCGCCTCGGCGAGGGCTACGTAAATATGTAATAAACTAAGGTAGGTGTAATATAAAAATTAAAGTTATGGTCCAAAAACTAGTTTTTCATTTCAACATTTTTTCGAGCTATCCGCACGTGAGTGGTGTCGTTAGAAGCGCCTCGGCGAGGGCTACGTAAATATGTAATAAACTAAGGTAGGTGTAATATAAAAATTAAAGTTATGGTCCAAAAACTAGTTTTTCATTTCAACATTTTTTCGAGCTATCCGCACGTGAGTGGTGTCGTTAGAAGCGCCTCGGCGAGGGCTACGTAAATATGTAATAAACTAAGGTAGGTGTAATATAAAAATTAAAGTTATGGTCCAAAAACTAGTTTTTCATTTCAACATTTTTTCGAGCTATCCGCACGTGAGTGGTGTCGTTAGAAGCGCCTCGGCGAGGGCTACGTAAATATGTAATAAACTAAGGTAGGTGTAATATAAAAATTAAAGTTATGGTCCAAAAACTAGTTTTTCATTTCAACATTTTTTCGAGCTATCCGCACGTGAGTGAAGTCGTTAGAAGCGCCTCGGCGAGGGCTACGTAAATATGTAATAAACTAAGGTAGGTGTAATATAAAAATTAAAGTTATGGTCCAAAAACTAGTTTTTCATTTCAACATTTTTTCGAGCTATCCGCACGTGGGTGGTGTCGTTAGAAGCGCCTCGGCGAGGGCTACGTAAATATGTAATAAACTAAGGTAGGTGTAATATAAAAATTAAAGTTATGGTCCAAAAACTAGTTTTTCATTTCAACATTTTTTTCGAGCTATCCGCACGTGAGTGGTGTCGTTAGAAGCGCCTCGGCGAGGGCTACGTAAATATGTAATAAACTAAGGTAGGTGTAATATAAAAATTAAAGTTATGGTCCAAAAACTAGTTTTTCATTTCAACATTTTTTCGAGCTATCCGCACGTGAGTGGTGTCGTTAGAAGCGCCTCGGCGAGGGCTACGTAAATATGTAATAAACTAAGGTAGGTGTAATATAAAAATTAAAGTTATGGTCCAAAAACTAGTTTTTCATTTCAACATTTTTTCGAGCTATCCGCACGTGAGTGGTGTCGTTAGAAGCGCCTCGGCGAGGGCTACGTAAATATGTAATAAACTAAGGTAGGTGTAATATAAAAATTAAAGTTATGGTCCAAAAACTAGTTTTTCATTTCAACATTTTTTCGAGCTATCCGCACGTGAGTGGTGTCGTTAGAAGCGCCTCGGCGAGGGCTACGTAAATATGTAATAAACTAAGGTAGGTGTAATATAAAAATTAAAGTTATGGTCCAAAAACTAGTTTTTCATTTCAACATTTTTTCGAGCTATCCGCACGTGAGTGGTGTCGTTAGAAGCGCCTCGGCGAGGGCTACGTAAATATGTAATAAACTAAGGTAGGTGTAATATAAAAATTAAAGTTATGGTCCAAAAACTAGTTTTTCATTTCAACATTTTTTCGAGCTATCCGCACGTGAGTGGTGTCGTTAGAAGCGCCTCGGCGAGGGCTACGTAAATATGTAATAAACTAAGGTAGGTGTAATATAAAAATTAAAGTTATGGTCCAAAAACTAGTTTTTCATTTCAACATTTTTTCGAGCTATCCGCACGTGAGTGGTGTCGTTAGAAGCGCCTCGGCGAGGGCTACGTAAATATGTAATAAACTAAGGTAGGTGTAATATAAAAATTAAAGTTATGGTCCAAAAACTAGTTTTTCATTTCAACATTTTTTCGAGCTATCCGCACGTGAGTGGTGTCGTTAGAAGCGCCTCGGCGAGGGCTACGTAAATATGTAATAAACTAAGGTAGGTGTAATATAAAAATTAAAGTTATGGTCCAAAAACTAGTTTTTCATTTCAACATTTTTTCGAGCTATCCGCACGTGAGTGGTGTCGTTAGAAGCGCCTCGGCGAGGGCTACGTAAATATGTAATAAACTAAGGTAGGTGTAATATAAAAATTAAAGTTATGGTCCAAAAACTAGTTTTTCATTTCAACATTTTTTCGAGCTATCCGCACGTGAGTGGTGTCGTTAGAAGCGCCTCGGCGAGGGCTACGTAAATATGTAATAAACTAAGGTAGGTGTAATATAAAAATTAAAGTTATGGTCCAAAAACTAGTTTTTCATTTCAACATTTTTTCGAGCTATCCGCACGTGAGTGGTGTCGTTAGAAGCGCCTCGGCGAGGGCTACGTAAATATGTAATAAACTAAGGTAGGTGTAATATAAAAATTAAAGTTATGGTCCAAAAACTAGTTTTTCATTTCAACATTTTTTCGAGCTATCCGCACGTGAGTGGTGTCGTTAGAAGCGCCTCGGCGAGGGCTACGTAAATATGTAATAAACTAAGGTAGGTGTAATATAAAAATTAAAGTTATGGTCCAAAAACTAGTTTTTCATTTCAACATTTTTTCGAGCTATCCGCACGTGAGTGGTGTCGTTAGAAGCGCCTCGGCGAGGGCTAGCTAAATATGTAATAAACTAAGGTAGGTGTAATATAAAAATTAAAGTTATGGTCCAAAAACTAGTTTTTCATTTCAACATTTTTTCGAGCTATCCGCACGTGAGTGGTGTCGTTAGAAGCGCCTCGGCGAGGGCTACGTAAATATGTAATAAACTAAGGTAGGTGTAATATAAAAATTAAAGTTATGGTCCAAAAACTAGTTTTTCATTTCAACATTTTTTCGAGCTATCTGCACGTGAGTGGTGTCGTTAGAAGCGCCTCGGCGAGGGCTAGCTAAATATGTAATAAACTAAGGTAGGTGTAATATAAAAATTAAAGTTATGGTCCAAAAACTAGTTTTTCATTTCAACATTTTTTCGAGCTATCCGCACGTGAGTGGTGTCGTTAGAAGCGCCTCGGCGAGGGCTACGTAAATATGTAATAAACTAAGGTAGGTGTAATATAAAAATTAAAGTTATGGTCCAAAAACTAGTTTTTCATTTCAACATTTTTTCGAGCTATCCGCACGTGAGTGGTGTCGTTAGAAGCGCCTCGGCGAGGGCTACGTAAATATGTAATAAACTAAGGTAGGTGTAATATAAAAATTAAAGTTATGGTCCAAAAACTAGTTTTTCATTTCAACATTTTTTCGAGCTATCCGCACGTGAGTGGTGTCGTTAGAAGCGCCTCGGCGAGGGCTAGCTAAATATGTAATAAACTAAGGTAGGTGTAATATAAAAATTAAAGTTATGGTCCAAAAACTAGTTTTTCATTTCAACATTTTTTCGAGCTATCCGCACGTGAGTGGTGTCGTTAGAAGCGCCTCGGCGAGGGCTAGCTAAATATGTAATAAACTAAGGTAGGTGTAATATAAAAATTAAAGTTATGGTCCAAAAACTAGTTTTTCATTTCAACATTTTTTCGAGCTATCTGCACGTGAGTGGTGTCGTTAGAAGCGCCTCGGCGAGGGCTAGCTAAATATGTAATAAACTAAGGTAGGTGTAATATAAAAATTAAAGTTATGGTCCAAAAACTAGTTTTTCATTTCAACATTTTTTCGAGCTATCCGCACGTGAGTGGTGTCGTTAGAAGCGCCTCGGCGAGGGCTACGTAAATATGTAATAAACTAAGGTAGGTGTAATATAAAAATTAAAGTTATGGTCCAAAAACTAGTTTTTCATTTCAACATTTTTTCGAGCTATCCGCACGTGAGTGGTGTCGTTAGAAGCGCCTCGGCGAGGGCTACGTAAATAT
The DNA here is from genome assembly GCA_905475315.1 of Autographa pulchrina. NCBI lineage: Eukaryota > Metazoa > Arthropoda > Insecta > Lepidoptera > Noctuidae > Autographa > Autographa pulchrina. The sequence goes on along the minus strand of CAJQGB010000069.1, from coordinate 5,893 downwards.
GTAATAAACTAAGGTAGGTGTAATATAAAAATTAAAGTTATGGTCCAAAAACTAGTTTTTCATTTCAACATTTTTTCGAGCTATCCGCACGTGAGTGGTGTCGTTAGAAGCGCCTCGGCGAGGGCTAGCTAAATATGTAATAAACTAAGGTAGGTGTAATATAAAAATTAAAGTTATGGTCCAAAAACTAGTTTTTCATTTCAACATTTTTTCGAGCTATCCGCACGTGAGTGGTGTCGTTAGAAGCGCCTCGGCGAGGGCTAGCTAAATATGTAATAAACTAAGGTAGGTGTAATATAAAAATTAAAGTTATGGTCCAAAAACTAGTTTTTCATTTCAACATTTTTTCGAGCTATCTGCACGTGAGTGGTGTCGTTAGAAGCGCCTCGGCGAGGGCTAGCTAAATATGTAATAAACTAAGGTAGGTGTAATATAAAAATTAAAGTTATGGTCCAAAAACTAGTTTTTCATTTCAACATTTTTTCGAGCTATCCGCACGTGAGTGGTGTCGTTAGAAGCGCCTCGGCGAGGGCTACGTAAATATGTAATAAACTAAGGTAGGTGTAATATAAAAATTAAAGTTATGGTCCAAAAACTAGTTTTTCATTTCAACATTTTTTCGAGCTATCCGCACGTGAGTGGTGTCGTTAGAAGCGCCTCGGCGAGGGCTACGTAAATATGTAATAAACTAAGGTAGGTGTAATATAAAAATTAAAGTTATGGTCCAAAAACTAGTTTTTCATTTCAACATTTTTTCGAGCTATCCGCACGTGGGTGGTGTCGTTAGAAGCGCCTCGGCGAGGGCTACGTAAATATGTAATAAACTAAGGTAGGTGTAATATAAAAATTAAAGTTATGGTCCAAAAACTAGTTTTTCATTTCAACATTTTTTCGAGCTATCCGCACGTGAGTGGTGTCGTTAGAAGCGCCTCGGCGAGGGCTACGTAAATATGTAATAAACTAAGGTAGGTGTAATATAAAAATTAAAGTTATGGTCCAAAAACTAGTTTTTCATTTCAACATTTTTTCGAGCTATCCGCACGTGAGTGGTGTCGTTAGAAGCGCCTCGGCGAGGGCTAGCTAAATATGTAATAAACTAAGGTAGGTGTAATATAAAAATTAAAGTTATGGTCCAAAAACTAGTTTTTCATTTCAACATTTTTTCGAGCTATCCGCACGTGAGTGGTGTCGTTAGAAGCGCCTCGGCGAGGGCTACGTAAATATGTAATAAACTAAGGTAGGTGTAATATAAAAATTAAAGTTATGGTCAAAAAACTAGTTTTTCATTTCAACATTTTTTCGAGCTATCTGCACGTGAGTGGTGTCGTTAGAAGCGCCTCGGCGAGGGCTAGCTAAATATGTAATAAACTAAGGTAGGTGTAATATAAAAATTAAAGTTATGGTCCAAAAACTAGTTTTTCATTTCAACATTTTTTCGAGCTATCCGCACGTGAGTGGTGTCGTTAGAAGCGCCTCGGCGAGGGCTACGTAAATATGTAATAAACTAAGGTAGGTGTAATATAAAAATTAAAGTTATGGTCCAAAAACTAGTTTTTCATTTCAACATTTTTTCGAGCTATCCGCACGTGAGTGGTGTCGTTAGAAGCGCCTCGGCGAGGGCTACGTAAATATGTAATAAACTAAGGTAGGTGTAATATAAAAATTAAAGTTATGGTCCAAAAACTAGTTTTTCATTTCAACATTTTTTCGAGCTATCCGCACGTGAGTGGTGTCGTTAGAAGCGCCTCGGCGAGGGCTAGCTAAATATGTAATAAACTAAGGTAGGTGTAATATAAAAATTAAAGTTATGGTCCAAAAACTAGTTTTTCATTTCAACATTTTTTCGAGCTATCCGCACGTGAGTGGTGTCGTTAGAAGCGCCTCGGCGAGGGCTAGCTAAATATGTAATAAACTAAGGTAGGTGTAATATAAAAATTAAAGTTATGGTCCAAAAACTAGTTTTTCATTTCAACATTTTTTCGAGCTATCTGCACGTGAGTGGTGTCGTTAGAAGCGCCTCGGCGAGGGCTAGCTAAATATGTAATAAACTAAGGTAGGTGTAATATAAAAATTAAAGTTATGGTCCAAAAACTAGTTTTTCATTTCAACATTTTTTCGAGCTATCCGCACGTGAGTGGTGTCGTTAGAAGCGCCTCGGCGAGGGCTACGTAAATATGTAATAAACTAAGGTAGGTGTAATATAAAAATTAAAGTTATGGTCCAAAAACTAGTTTTTCATTTCAACATTTTTTCGAGCTATCCGCACGTGAGTAGTGTCGTTAGAAGCGCCTCGGCGAGGGCTACGTAAATATGTAATAAACTAAGGTAGGTGTAATATAAAAATTAAAGTTATGGTCCAAAAACTAGTTTTTCATTTCAACATTTTTTCGAGCTATCCGCACGTGGGTGGTGTCGTTAGAAGCGCCTCGGCGAGGGCTACGTAAATATGTAATAAACTAAGGTAGGTGTAATATAAAAATTAAAGTTATGGTCCAAAAACTAGTTTTTCATTTCAACATTTTTTCGAGCTATCCGCACGTGAGTGGTGTCGTTAGAAGCGCCTCGGCGAGGGCTACGTAAATATGTAATAAACTAAGGTAGGTGTAATATAAAAATTAAAGTTATGGTCCAAAAACTAGTTTTTCATTTCAACATTTTTTCGAGCTATCCGCACGTGAGTGGTGTCGTTAGAAGCGCCTCGGCGAGGGCTACGTAAATATGTAATAAACTAAGGTAGGTGTAATATAAAAATTAAAGTTATGGTCCAAAAACTAGTTTTTCATTTCAACATTTTTTCGAGCTATCCGCACGTGAGTGGTGTCGTTAGAAGCGCCTCGGCGAGGGCTACGTAAATATGTAATAAACTAAGGTAGGTGTAATATAAAAATTAAAGTTATGGTCCAAAAACTAGTTTTTCATTTCAACATTTTTTCGAGCTATCCGCACGTGAGTGGTGTCGTTAGAAGCGCCTCGGCGAGGGCTACGTAAATATGTAATAAACTAAGGTAGGTGTAATATAAAAATTAAAGTTATGGTCCAAAAACTAGTTTTTCATTTCAACATTTTTTCGAGCTATCCGCACGTGAGTGGTGTCGTTAGAAGCGCCTCGGCGAGGGCTACGTAAATATGTAATAAACTAAGGTAGGTGTAATATAAAAATTAAAGTTATGGTCCAAAAACTAGTTTTTCATTTCAACATTTTTTCGAGCTATCCGCACGTGAGTGGTGTCGTTAGAAGCGCTTCGGCGAGGGCTACGTAAATATGTAATAAACTAAAGTAGGTGTAATATAAAAATTAAAGTTATGGTCCAAAAACTAGTTTTTCATTTCAACATTTTTTCGAGCTATCCGCACGTGAGTGGTGTCGTTAGAAGCGCCTCGGCGAGGGCTACGTAAATATGTAATAAACTAAGGTAGGTGTAATATAAAAATTAAAGTTATGGTCCAAAAACTAGTTTTTCATTTCAACATTTTTTCGAGCTATCCGCACGTGAGTGGTGTCGTTAGAAGCGCCTCGGCGAGGGCTACGTAAATATGTAATAAACTAAGGTAGGTGTAATATAAAAATTAAAGTTATGGTCCAAAAACTAGTTTTTCATTTCAACATTTTTTCGAGCTATCCGCACGTGAGTGGTGTCGTTAGAAGCGCCTCGGCGAGGGCTACGTAAATATGTAATAAACTAAGGTAGGTGTAATATAAAAATTAAAGTTATGGTCCAAAAACTAGTTTTTCATTTCAACATTTTTTCGAGCTATCCGCACGTGAGTGGTGTCGTTAGAAGCGCCTCGGCGAGGGCTACGTAAATATGTAATAAACTAAGGTAGGTGTAATATAAAAATTAAAGTTATGGTCCAAAAACTAGTTTTTCATTTCAACATTTTTTCGAGCTATCCGCACGTGAGTGGTGTCGTTAGAAGCGCCTCGGCGAGGGCTACGTAAATATGTAATAAACTAAGGTAGGTGTAATATAAAAATTAAAGCTATGGTCCAAAAACTAGTTTTTCATTTCAACATTTTTTCGAGCTATCCGCACGTGAGTGGTGTCGTTAGAAGCGCCTCGGCGAGGGCTACGTAAATATGTAATAAACTAAGGTAGGTGTAATATAAAAATTAAAGTTATGGTCCAAAAACTAGTTTTTCATTTCAACATATTTTCGAGCTATCCGCACGTGAGTGGTGTCGTTAGAAGCGCCTCGGCGAGGGCTACGTAAATATGTAATAAACTAAGGTAAGTGTAATATAAAAATTAAAGTTATGGTCCAAAAACTAGTTTTTCATTTCAACATTTTTTCGAGCTATCCGCACGTGAGTGGTGTCGTTAGAAGCGCCTCGGCGAGGGCTACGTAAATATGTAATAAACTAAGGTAGGTGTAATATAAAAATTAAAGTTATGGTCCAAAAACTAGTTTTTCATTTCAACATTTTTTCGAGCTATCCGCACGTGAGTGGTGTCGTTAGAAGCGCCTCGGCGAGGGCTACGTAAATATGTAATAAACTAAGGTAGGTGTAATATAAAAATTAAAGTTATGGTCCAAAAACTAGTTTTTCATTTCAACATTTTTTCGAGCTATCCGCACGTGAGTGGTGTCGTTAGAAGCGCCTCGGCGAGGGCTACGTAAATATGTAATAAACTAAGGTAGGTGTAATATAAAAATTAAAGTTATGGTCCAAAAACTAGTTTTTCATTTCAACATTTTTTCGAGCTATCCGCACGTGAGTGGTGTCGTTAGAAGCGCCTCGGCGAGGGCTACGTAAATATGTAATAAACTAAGGTAGGTGTAATATAAAAATTAAAGTTATGGTCCAAAAACTAGTTTTTCATTTCAACATTTTTTCGAGCTATCCGCACGTGAGTGGTGTCGTTAGAAGCGCCTCGGCGAGGGCTACGTAAATATGTAATAAACTAAGGTAGGTGTAATATAAAAATTAAAGTTATGGTCCAAAAACTAGTTTTTCATTTCAACATTTTTTCGAGCTATCCGCACGTGAGTGGTGTCGTTAGAAGCGCCTCGGCGAGGGCTACGTAAATATGTAATAAACTAAGGTAGGTGTAATATAAAAATTAAAGTTATGGTCCAAAAACTAGTTTTTCATTTCAACATTTTTTCGAGCTATCCGCACGTGAGTGGTGTCGTTAGAAGCGCCTCGGCGAGGGCTACGTAAATATGTAATAAACTAAGGTAGGTGTAATATAAAAATTAAAGTTATGGTCCAAAAACTAGTTTTTCATTTCAACATTTTTTCGAGCTATCCGCACGTGAGTGGTGTCGTTAGAAGCGCCTCGGCGAGGGCTACGTAAATATGTAATAAACTAAGGTAGGTGTAATATAAAAATTAAAGTTATGGTCCAAAAACTAGTTTTTCATTTCAACATTTATTCGAGCTATCCGCACGTGAGTGGTGTCGTTAGAAGCGCCTCGGCGAGGGCTACGTAAATATGTAATAAACTAAGGTAGGTGTAATATAAAAATTAAAGCTATGGTCCAAAAACTAGTTTTTCATTTCAACATTTTTTCGAGCTATCCGCACGTGAGTGGTGTCGTTAGAAGCGCCTCGGCGAGGGCTACGTAAATATGTAATAAACTAAGGTAGGTGTAATATAAAAATTAAAGTTATGGTCCAAAAACTAGTTTTTCATTTCAACATATTTTCGAGCTATCCGCACGTGAGTGGTGTCGTTAGAAGCGCCTCGGCGAGGGCTACGTAAATATGTAATAAACTAAGGTAGGTGTAATATAAAAATTAAAGTTATGGTCCAAAAACTAGTTTTTCATTTCAACATTTTTTCGAGCTATCCGCACGTGAGTGGTGTCGTTAGAAGCGCCTCGGCGAGGGCTACGTAAATATGTAATAAACTAAGGTAGGTGTAATATAAAAATTAAAGTTATGGTC
>CAJQGB010000068.1:0-22251 GCA_905475315.1 Autographa pulchrina | reverse complement strand
GTGAGTGGTGTCGTTAGAAGCGCCTCGGCGAGGGCTACGTAAATATGTAATAAACTAAGGTAAGTGTAATATAAAAATTAAAGTTATGGTCCAAAAACTAGTTTTTCATTTCAACATTTTTTCGAGCTATCCGCACGTGAGTGGTGTCGTTAGAAGCGCCTCGGCGAGGGCTACGTAAATATGTAATAAACTAAGGTAAGTGTAATATAAAAATTAAAGTTATGGTCCAAAAACTAGTTTTTCATTTCAACATTTTTTCGAGCTATCCGCACGTGAGTGGTGTCGTTAGAAGCGCCTCGGCGAGGGCTACGTAAATATGTAATAAACTAAGGTAAGTGTAATATAAAAATTAAAGTTATGGTCCAAAAACTAGTTTTTCATTTCAACATTTTTTCGAGCTATCCGCACGTGAGTGGTGTCGTTAGAAGCGCCTCGCCGAGGGGCTACGTAAATATGTAATAAACTAAGGTAAGTGTAATATAAAAATTAAAGTTATGGTCCAAAAACTAGTTTTTCATTTCAACATTTTTTCGAGCTATCCGCACGTGAGTGGTGTCGTTAGAAGCGCCTCGGCGAGGGCTACGTAAATATGTAATAAACTAAGGTAAGTGTAATATAAAAATTAAAGTTATGGTCCAAAACTAGTTTTTCATTTCAACATTTTTTCGAGCTATCCGCACGTGAGTGGTGTCGTTAGAAGCGCCTCGGCGAGGGCTACGTAAATATGTAATAAACTAAGGTAGGTGTAATATAAAAATTAAAGTTATGGTCCAAAAACTAGTTTTTCATTTCAACATTTTTTCGAGCTATCCGCACGTGAGTGGTGTCGTTAGAAGCGCCTCGGCGAGGGCTACGTAAATATGTAATAAACTAAGGTAAGTGTAATATAAAAATTAAAGTTATGGTCCAAAAACTAGTTTTTCATTTCAACATTTTTTCGAGCTATCCGCACGTGAGTGGTGTCGTTAGAAGCGCCTCGGCAAGGGCTACGTAAATATGTAATAAACTAAGGTAGGTGTAATATAAAAATTAAAGTTATGGTCCAAAAACTAGTTTTTCATTTCAACATTTTTTCGAGCTATCCGCACGTGAGTGGTGTCGTTAGAAGCGCCTCGGCGAGGGCTACGTAAATATGTAATAAACTAAGGTAAGTGTAATATAAAAATTAAAGTTATGGTCCAAAAACTAGTTTTTCATTTCAACATTTTTTCGAGCTATCCGCACGTGAGTGGTGTCGTTAGAAGCGCCTCGGCGAGGGCTACGTAAATATGTAATAAACTAAGGTAGGTGTAATATAAAAATTAAAGTTATGGTCCAAAAACTAGTTTTTCATTTCAACATTTTTTCGAGCTATCCGCACGTGAGTGGTGTCGTTAGAAGCGCCTCGGCGAGGGCTACGTAAATATGTAATAAACTAAGGTAAGTGTAATATAAAAATTAAAGTTATGGTCCAAAAACTAGTTTTTCATTTCAACATTTTTTCGAGCTATCCGCACGTGAGTGGTGTCGTTAGAAGCGCCTCGGCGAGGGCTACGTAAATATGTAATAAACTAAGGTAGGTGTAATATAAAAATTAAAGTTATGGTCCAAAAACTAGTTTTTCATTTCAACATTTTTTCGAGCTATCCGCACGTGAGTGGTGTCGTTAGAAGCGCCTCGGCGAGGGCTACGTAAATATGTAATAAACTAAGGTAAGTGTAATATAAAAATTAAAGTTATGGTCCAAAAACTAGTTTTTCATTTCAACATTTTTTCGAGCTATCCGCACGTGAGTGGTGTCGTTAGAAGCGCCTCGGCGAGGGCTACGTAAATATGTAATAAACTAAGGTAGGTGTAATATAAAAATTAAAGTTATGGTCCAAAAACTAGTTTTTCATTTCAACATTTTTTCGAGCTATCCGCACGTGAGTGGTGTCGTTAGAAGCGCCTCGGCGAGGGCTACGTAAATATGTAATAAACTAAGGTAAGTGTAATATAAAAATTAAAGTTATGGTCCAAAAACTAGTTTTTCATTTCAACATTTTTTCGAGCTATCCGCACGTGAGTGGTGTCGTTAGAAGCGCCTCGGCGAGGGCTACGTAAATATGTAATAAACTAAGGTAGGTGTAACATAAAAATTAAAGTTATGGTCCAAAAACTAGTTTTTCATTTCAACATTTTTTCGAGCTATCCGCACGTGAGTGGTGTCGTTAGAAGCGCCTCGGCGAGGGCTACGTAAATATGTAATAAACTAAGGTAAGTGTAATATAAAAATTAAAGTTATGGTCCAAAAACTAGTTTTTCATTTCAACATTTTTTCGAGCTATCCGCACGTGAGTGGTGTCGTTAGAAGCGCCTCGGCGAGGGCTACGTAAATATGTAATAAACTAAGGTAAGTGTAATATAAAAATTAAAGTTATGGTCCAAAAACTAGTTTTTCATTTCAAAATTTTTTCGAGCTATCCGCACGTGAGTGGTGTCGTTAGAAGCGCCTCGGCGAGGGCTACGTAAATATGTAATAAACTAAGGTAGGTGTAATATAAAAATTAAAGTTATGGTCCAAAAACTAGTTTTTCATTTCAACATTTTTTCGAGCTATCCGCACGTGAGTGGTGTCGTTAGAAGCGCCTCGGCGAGGGCTACGTAAATATGTAATAAACTAAGGTAAGTGTAATATAAAAATTAAAGTTATGGTCCAAAAACTAGTTTTTCATTTCAACATTTTTTCGAGCTATCCGCACGTGAGTGGTGTCGTTAGAAGCGCCTCGGCGAGGGCTACGTAAATATGTAATAAACTAAGGTAGGTGTAATATAAAAATTAAAGTTATGGTCCAAAAACTAGTTTTTCATTTCAAAATTTTTTCGAGCTATCCGCACGTGAGTGGTGTCGTTAGAAGCGCCTCGGCGAGGGCTACGTAAATATGTAATAAACTAAGGTAAGTGTAATATAAAAATTAAAGTTATGGTCCAAAAACTAGTTTTTCATTTCAACATTTTTTCGAGCTATCCGCACGTGAGTGGTGTCGTTAGAAGCGCCTCGGCGAGGGCTACGTAAATATGTAATAAACTAAGGTAGGTGTAATATAAAAATTAAAGTTATGGTCCAAAAACTAGTTTTTCATTTCAACATTTTTTCGAGCTATCCGCACGTGAGTGGTGTCGTTAGAAGCGCCTCGGCGAGGGCTACGTAAATATGTAATAAACTAAGGTAAGTGTAATATAAAAATTAAAGTTATGGTCCAAAAACTAGTTTTTCATTTCAACATTTTTTCGAGCTATCCGCACGTGAGTGGTGTCGTTAGAAGCGCCTCGGCGAGGGCTACGTAAATATGTAATAAACTAAGGCAGGTGTAATATAAAAATTAAAGTTATGGTCCAAAAACTAGTTTTTCATTTCAACATTTTTTCGAGCTATCCGCACGTGAGTGGTGTCGTTAGAAGCGCCTCGGCGAGGGCTACGTAAATATGTAATAAACTAAGGTAAGTGTAATATAAAAATTAAAGTTATGGTCCAAAAACTAGTTTTTCATTTCAACATTTTTTCGAGCTATCCGCACGTGAGTGGTGTCGTTAGAAGCGCCTCGGCGAGGGCTACGTAAATATGTAATAAACTAAGGTAGGTGTAATATAAAAATTAAAGTTATGGTCCAAAAACTAGTTTTTCATTTCAACATTTTTTCGAGCTATCCGCACGTGCGTGGTGTCGTTAGAAGCGCCTCGGCGAGGGCTACGTAAATATGTAATAAACTAAGGTAAGTGTAATATAAAAATTAAAGTTATGGTCCAAAAACTAGTTTTTCATTTCAACATTTTTTCGAGCTATCCGCACGTGAGTGGTGTCGTTAGAAGCGCCTCGGCGAGGGCTACGTAAATATGTAATAAACTAAGGTAGGTGTAATATAAAAATTAAAGTTATGGTCCAAAAACTAGTTTTTCATTTCAACATTTTTTCGAGCTATCCGCACGTGAGTGGTGTCGTTAGAAGCGCCTCGGCGAGGGCTACGTAAATATGTAATAAACTAAGGTAAGTGTAATATAAAAATTAAAGTTATGGTCCAAAAACTAGTTTTTCATTTCAACATTTTTTCGAGCTATCCGCACGTGAGTGGTGTCGTTAGAAGCGCCTCGGCGAGGGCTACGTAAATATGTAATAAACTAAGGTAGGTGTAATATAAAAATTAAAGTTATGGTCCAAAAACTAGTTTTTCATTTCAACATTTTTTCGAGCTATCCGCACGTGAGTGGTGTCGTTAGAAGCGCCTCGGCGAGGGCTACGTAAATATGTAATAAACTAAGGTAAGTGTAATATAAAAATTAAAGTTATGGTCCAAAAACTAGTTTTTCATTTCAACATTTTTTCGAGCTATCCGCACGTGAGTGGTGTCGTTAGAAGCGCCTCGGCGAGGGCTACGTAAATATGTAATAAACTAAGGTAGGTGTAATATAAAAATTAAAGTTATGGTCCAAAAACTAGTTTTTCATTTCAACATTTTTTCGAGCTATCCGCACGTGAGTGGTGTCGTTAGAAGCGCCTCGGCGAGGGCTACGTAAATATGTAATAAACTAAGGTAAGTGTAATATAAAAATTAAAGTTATGGTCCAAAAACTAGTTTTTCATTTCAACATTTTTTCGAGCTATCCGCACGTGAGTGGTGTCGTTAGAAGCGCCTCGGCGAGGGCTACGTAAATATGTAATAAACTAAGGTAGGTGTAATATAAAAATTAAAGTTATGGTCCAAAAACTAGTTTTTCATTTCAACATTTTTTCGAGCTATCCGCACGTGAGTGGTGTCGTTAGAAGCGCCTCGGCGAGGGCTACGTAAATATGTAATAAACTAAGGTAAGTGTAATATAAAAATTAAAGTTATGGTCCAAAAACTAGTTTTTCATTTCAACATTTTTTCGAGCTATCCGCACGTGAGTGGTGTCGTTAGAAGCGCCTCGGCGAGGGCTACGTAAATATGTAATAAACTAAGGTAGGTGTAATATAAAAATTAAAGTTATGGTCCAAAAACTAGTTTTTCATTTCAACATTTTTTCGAGCTATCCGCACGTGAGTGGTGTCGTTAGAAGCGCCTCGGCGAGGGCTACGTAAATATGTAATAAACTAAGGTAAGTGTAATATAAAAATTAAAGTTATGGTCCAAAAACTAGTTTTTCATTTCAACATTTTTTCGAGCTATCCGCACGTGAGTGGTGTCGTTAGAAGCGCCTCGGCGAGGGCTACGTAAATATGTAATAAACTAAGGTAGGTGTAATATAAAAATTAAAGTTATGGTCCAAAAACTAGTTTTTCATTTCAACATTTTTTCGAGCTATCCGCACGTGCGTGGTGTCGTTAGAAGCGCCTCGGCGAGGGCTACGTAAATATGTAATAAACTAAGGTAAGTGTAATATAAAAATTAAAGTTATGGTCCAAAAACTAGTTTTTCATTTCAACATTTTTTCGAGCTATCCGCACGTGAGTGGTGTCGTTAGAAGCGCCTCGGCGAGGGCTACGTAAATATGTAATAAACTAAGGTAGGTGTAATATAAAAATTAAAGTTATGGTCCAAAAACTAGTTTTTCATTTCAACATTTTTTCGAGCTATCCGCACGTGAGTGGTGTCGTTAGAAGCGCCTCGGCGAGGGCTACGTAAATATGTAATAAACTAAGGTAAGTGTAATATAAAAATTAAAGTTATGGTCCAAAAACTAGTTTTTCATTTCAACATTTTTTCGAGCTATCCGCACGTGAGTGGTGTCGTTAGAAGCGCCTCGGCGAGGGCTACGTAAATATGTAATAAACTAAGGTAGGTGTAATATAAAAATTAAAGTTATGGTCCAAAAACTAGTTTTTCATTTCAACATTTTTTCGAGCTATCCGCACGTGAGTGGTGTCGTTAGAAGCGCCTCGGCGAGGGCTACGTAAATATGTAATAAACTAAGGTAGGTGTAATATAAAAATTAAAGTTATGGTCCAAAAACTAGTTTTTCATTTCAACATTTTTTCGAGCTATCCGCACGTGAGTGGTGTCGTTAGAAGCGCCTCGGCGAGGGCTACGTAAATATGTAATAAACTAAGGTAAGTGTAATATAAAAATTAAAGTTATGGTCCAAAAACTAGTTTTTCATTTCAACATTTTTTCGAGCTATCCGCACGTGAGTGGTGTCGTTAGAAGCGCCTCGGCGAGGGCTACGTAAATATGTAATAAACTAAGGTAGGTGTAATATAAAAATTAAAGTTATGGTCCAAAAACTAGTTTTTCATTTCAACATTTTTTCGAGCTATCCGCACGTGAGTGGTGTCGTTAGAAGCGCCTCGGCGAGGGCTACGTAAATATGTAATAAACTAAGGTAAGTGTAATATAAAAATTAAAGTTATGGTCCAAAAACTAGTTTTTCATTTCAACATTTTTTCGAGCTATCCGCACGTGAGTGGTGTCGTTAGAAGCGCCTCGGCGAGGGCTACGTAAATATGTAATAAACTAAGGTAGGTGTAATATAAAAATTAAAGTTATGGTCCAAAAACTAGTTTTTCATTTCAACATTTTTTCGAGCTATCCGCACGTGCGTGGTGTCGTTAGAAGCGCCTCGGCGAGGGCTACGTAAATATGTAATAAACTAAGGTAAGTGTAATATAAAAATTAAAGTTATGGTCCAAAAACTAGTTTTTCATTTCAACATTTTTTCGAGCTATCCGCACGTGAGTGGTGTCGTTAGAAGCGCCTCGGCGAGGGCTACGTAAATATGTAATAAACTAAGGTAGGTGTAATATAAAAATTAAAGTTATGGTCCAAAAACTAGTTTTTCATTTCAACATTTTTTCGAGCTATCCGCACGTGAGTGGTGTCGTTAGAAGCGCCTCGGCGAGGGCTACGTAAATATGTAATAAACTAAGGTAAGTGTAATATAAAAATTAAAGTTATGGTCCAAAAACTAGTTTTTCATTTCAACATTTTTTCGAGCTATCCGCACGTGAGTGGTGTCGTTAGAAGCGCCTCGGCGAGGGCTACGTAAATATGTAATAAACTAAGGTAGGTGTAATATAAAAATTAAAGTTATGGTCCAAAAACTAGTTTTTCATTTCAACATTTTTTCGAGCTATCCGCACGTGAGTGGTGTCGTTAGAAGCGCCTCGGCGAGGGCTACGTAAATATGTAATAAACTAAGGTAAGTGTAATATAAAAATTAAAGTTATGGTCCAAAAACTAGTTTTTCATTTCAACATTTTTTCGAGCTATCCGCACGTGAGTGGTGTCGTTAGAAGCGCCTCGGCGAGGGCTACGTAAATATGTAATAAACTAAGGTAGGTGTAATATAAAAATTAAAGTTATGGTCCAAAAACTAGTTTTTCATTTCAACATTTTTTCGAGCTATCCGCACGTGAGTGGTGTCGTTAGAAGCGCCTCGGCGAGGGCTACGTAAATATGTAATAAACTAAGGTAGGTGTAATATAAAAATTAAAGTTATGGTCCAAAAACTAGTTTTTCATTTCAACATTTTTTCGAGCTATCCGCACGTGAGTGGTGTCGTTAGAAGCGCCTCGGCGAGGGCTACGTAAATATGTAATAAACTAAGGTAAGTGTAATATAAAAATTAAAGTTATGGTCCAAAAACTAGTTTTTCATTTCAACATTTTTTCGAGCTATCCGCACGTGAGTGGTGTCGTTAGAAGCGCCTCGGCGAGGGCTACGTAAATATGTAATAAACTAAGGTAGGTGTAATATAAAAATTAAAGTTATGGTCCAAAAACTAGTTTTTCATTTCAACATTTTTTCGAGCTATCCGCACGTGAGTGGTGTCGTTAGAAGCGCCTCGGCGAGGGCTACGTAAATATGTAATAAACTAAGGTAAGTGTAATATAAAAATTAAAGTTATGGTCCAAAAACTAGTTTTTCATTTCAACATTTTTTCGAGCTATCCGCACGTGAGTGGTGTCGTTAGAAGCGCCTCGGCGAGGGCTACGTAAATATGTAATAAACTAAGGTAGGTGTAACATAAAAATTAAAGTTATGGTCCAAAAACTAGTTTTTCATTTCAACATTTTTTCGAGCTATCCGCACGTGAGTGGTGTCGTTAGAAGCGCCTCGGCGAGGGCTACGTAAATATGTAATAAACTAAGGTAGGTGTAATATAAAAATTAAAGTTATGGTCCAAAAACTAGTTTTTCATTTCAACATTTTTTCGAGCTATCCGCACGTGAGTGGTGTCGTTAGAAGCGCCTCGGCGAGGGCTACGTAAATATGTAATAAACTAAGGTAAGTGTAATATAAAAATTAAAGTTATGGTCCAAAAACTAGTTTTTCATTTCAACATTTTTTCGAGCTATCCGCACGTGAGTGGTGTCGTTAGAAGCGCCTCGGCGAGGGCTACGTAAATATGTAATAAACTAAGGTAGGTGTAATATAAAAATTAAAGTTATGGTCCAAAAACTAGTTTTTCATTTCAACATTTTTTCGAGCTATCCGCACGTGAGTGGTGTCGTTAGAAGCGCCTCGGCGAGGGCTACGTAAATATGTAATAAACTAAGGTAAGTGTAATATAAAAATTAAAGTTATGGTCCAAAAACTAGTTTTTCATTTCAACATTTTTTCGAGCTATCCGCACGTGAGTGGTGTCGTTAGAAGCGCCTCGGCGAGGGCTACGTAAATATGTAATAAACTAAGGTAGGTGTAATATAAAAATTAAAGTTATGGTCCAAAAACTAGTTTTTCATTTCAACATTTTTTCGAGCTATCCGCACGTGAGTGGTGTCGTTAGAAGCGCCTCGGCGAGGGCTACGTAAATATGTAATAAACTAAGGTATGTCTATATTTAATATATATCATATTTGATAATTCAATATGTACTTAAATCTAATACAAGAACAAACAAAGACTAAAATTAAATCTTATATAGATAAATAAAACTAACACGCGTCAAAATACTCATCGTCATCCCTGTCAATGGCGGGAAACGTGCCCAGAAGGCTGGCAGCATTGCCACGTTGAATGGCTATGCCGATTCTCTGTGCAAGGAACAAACCAGCCTTCTGATCACGAGTAGAGTCTACCAAACGTTTTGACAGTTCTTTAAAAAGATTTCGTGCACTCGGACCCCATGACCCGAGCGTTTCAACCCCAAACGGCTCGAAAATATAATTACCCATTAGGTTATTATACTTTCGCCGTTTAAGGGTCTCCGCTGCTCCAGCAGCAGCTCCAGGAGAGGCCGCCGAACTTAGAACGTGGGATGGCGCAAGGGTGTCGACGCACGTTGCGTCCCACACCAAAGGCCGACCCAATTTCCAAGGCAACAATGACATACCGTCAGGTCTCTTACCATCGCTGCGCACCAAACCATTGGGTTCCAAAACAGCTGGTACACCGGCAATGACAAGAGCACGACGAATAATGTCATTAATATTTGCGTGACGGGATATACGTCCTGCGCTCCTGCTGCAGGACAGGCCATGGTGACCGAGGCAATCGACTGTTTCACCGCATTGACACCGATGACATGCGACACAAGGTATACCTAAACGTAAACTGATGGCGAGCCGGAAAGTATTGTCATCCAAAATCGTACCAAGAGTGGTTGACGGAAGTGCCTGTAACCAGAGGCCCGATTCCCATTCTCCCACAGCCAGGAGACGCGCGCGCTCTGCAGTGTTGATTGACGTATTAATTAATTCTTTCCGTATCAAACTGCAAAGCGGCTCGTCCCACTGCCTCTGAGAAGAACGTTGCTCGGGTAGATCTGTGCCCGGGCAGGACAATTCCCAACTATTTACTGCCTCAGTCATGCACAGAATCTGAAAATCAACCAGAGAAGACCCTAAGATTTGCCTGGTTAATTTTTCAGTGCTGTGGACCGAAGACAAAAATGCTGGTAGGCCTAGACTGGAAACTTTACGTACACCAAGCCCACCAAATCGGATCGGCAGCGTGGCTTGGGTCCAAGCTCGGTCATCCAACGTTACGTTAAAAATGGACGTTAACGTGGACCGAATAATTTTATCGACTTTTTCCAAAAGCGGCAAATGTTTCCATAGTCGTGAAGAACGAAGAAAATATGTAAATTTTGGACCAAAACAACAAAAACGAATTAAAGTAATAGCAGAATGTAAAGAGATTTTGAAAAGTCTATTCGAAATTGACTGAAAATTTTCAATTTTATCATCTATAAAATTTTCATATGATTCTTCTAAAATTGGGGACCCTAGAAGGCGAAGAGAGGAGTTATCGACTATGTTAATTTCAGGGGCTATTGTTTGGATTTTTTGTAAAGCTAATTTTTTATCTAAATGTGTATCTGGAATATATATTTCACACTTACTTGTGTTTAAATCAAGACCAATTTTTTGTAAATTTGTTTTAAGGGATATATAATCATCTGCTACAGTGTTGACATCGCCTCCTAGAGTTCCGTCATCCAGATACCAAATATTAAATTTTGATTTCAATTCCTTAATAATGGAATGGATGGCTAAACTGAATATGACCGGCCCGAGAGGATCTCCTTGTTGGCAACCTACAGCCGAATTTAAAACATTGTCTTTATAGACTAATTTTGAAGGGTTTCGGTAGCATTGCCACAGGAAACTGTAAATTTTGGGGGTTTCACTTTTGACTTCTGCCAACAAGGTGTCTCTGTTCACTGAGTTGAACGCATTTCTTATGTCAACTTTTAGAATAACAAAGAATAATAAACTAAGGTAAGTGTAATATAAAAATTAAAGTTATGGTCCAAAAACTAGTTTTTCATTTCAACATTTTTTCGAGCTATCCGCACGTGAGTGGTGTCGTTAGAAGCGCCTCGGCGAGGGCTACGTAAATATGTAATAAACTAAGGTAGGTGTAATATAAAAATTAAAGTTATGGTCCAAAAACTAGTTTTTCATTTCAACATTTTTTCGAGCTATCCGCACGTGAGTGGTGTCGTTAGAAGCGCCTCGGCGAGGGCTACGTAAATATGTAATAAACTAAGGTAAGTGTAATATAAAAATTAAAGTTATGGTCCAAAAACTAGTTTTTCATTTCAACATTTTTTCGAGCTATCCGCACGTGAGTGGTGTCGTTAGAAGCGCCTCGGCGAGGGCTACGTAAATATGTAATAAACTAAGGTAGGTGTAATATAAAAATTAAAGTTATGGTCCAAAAACTAGTTTTTCATTTCAACATTTTTTCGAGCTATCCGCACGTGAGTGGTGTCGTTAGAAGCGCCTCGGCGAGGGCTACGTAAATATGTAATAAACTAAGGTAAGTGTAATATAAAAATTAAAGTTATGGTCCAAAAACTAGTTTTTCATTTCAACATTTTTTCGAGCTATCCGCACGTGAGTGGTGTCGTTAGAAGCGCCTCGGCGAGGGCTACGTAAATATGTAATAAACTAAGGTAGGTGTAATATAAAAATTAAAGTTATGGTCCAAAAACTAGTTTTTCATTTCAACATTTTTTCGAGCTATCCGCACGTGAGTGGTGTCGTTAGAAGCGCCTCGGCGAGGGCTACGTAAATATGTAATAAACTAAGGTAGGTGTAATATAAAAATTAAAGTTATGGTCCAAAAACTAGTTTTTCATTTCAACATTTTTTCGAGCTATCCGCACGTGAGTGGTGTCGTTAGAAGCGCCTCGGCGAGGGCTACGTAAATATGTAATAAACTAAGGTAAGTGTAATATAAAAATTAAAGTTATGGTCCAAAAACTAGTTTTTCATTTCAACATTTTTTCGAGCTATCCGCACGTGAGTGGTGTCGTTAGAAGCGCCTCGGCGAGGGCTACGTAAATATGTAATAAACTAAGGTAGGTGTAATATAAAAATTAAAGTTATGGTCCAAAAACTAGTTTTTCATTTCAACATTTTTTCGAGCTATCCGCACGTGAGTGGTGTCGTTAGAAGCGCCTCGGCGAGGGCTACGTAAATATGTAATAAACTAAGGTAAGTGTAATATAAAAATTAAAGTTATGGTCCAAAAACTAGTTTTTCATTTCAACATTTTTTCGAGCTATCCGCACGTGAGTGGTGTCGTTAGAAGCGCCTCGGCGAGGGCTACGTAAATATGTAATAAACTAAGGTAGGTGTAATATAAAAATTAAAGTTATGGTCCAAAAACTAGTTTTTCATTTCAACATTTTTTCGAGCTATCCGCACGTGAGTGTGTCGTTAGAAGCGCCTCGGCGAGGGCTACGTAAATATGTAATAAACTAAGGTAAGTGTAATATAAAAATTAAAGTTATGGTCCAAAAACTAGTTTTTCATTTCAACATTTTTTCGAGCTATCCGCACGTGAGTGGTGTCGTTAGAAGCGCCTCGGCGAGGGCTACGTAAATATGTAATAAACTAAGGTAGGTGTAATATAAAAATTAAAGTTATGGTCCAAAAACTAGTTTTTCATTTCAACATTTTTTCGAGCTATCCGCACGTGAGTGGTGTCGTTAGAAGCGCCTCGGCGAGGGCTACGTAAATATGTAATAAACTAAGGTAGGTGTAATATAAAAATTAAAGTTATGGTCCAAAAACTAGTTTTTCATTTCAACATTTTTTCGAGCTATCCGCACGTGAGTGGTGTCGTTAGAAGCGCCTCGGCGAGGGCTACGTAAATATGTAATAAACTAAGGTAAGTGTAATATAAAAATTAAAGTTATGGTCCAAAAACTAGTTTTTCATTTCAACATTTTTTCGAGCTATCCGCACGTGAGTGGTGTCGTTAGAAGCGCCTCGGCGAGGGCTACGTAAATATGTAATAAACTAAGGTAGGTGTAATATAAAAATTAAAGTTATGGTCCAAAAACTAGTTTTTCATTTCAACATTTTTTCGAGCTATCCGCACGTGAGTGGTGTCGTTAGAAGCGCCTCGGCGAGGGCTACGTAAATATGTAATAAACTAAGGTAAGTGTAATATAAAAATTAAAGTTATGGTCCAAAAACTAGTTTTTCATTTCAACATTTTTTCGAGCTATCCGCACGTGAGTGGTGTCGTTAGAAGCGCCTCGGCGAGGGCTACGTAAATATGTAATAAACTAAGGTAGGTGTAACATAAAAATTAAAGTTATGGTCCAAAAACTAGTTTTTCATTTCAACATTTTTTCGAGCTATCCGCACGTGAGTGGTGTCGTTAGAAGCGCCTCGGCGAGGGCTACGTAAATATGTAATAAACTAAGGTAAGTGTAATATAAAAATTAAAGTTATGGTCCAAAAACTAGTTTTTCATTTCAACATTTTTTCGAGCTATCCGCACGTGAGTGGTGTCGTTAGAAGCGCCTCGGCGAGGGCTACGTAAATATGTAATAAACTAAGGTAGGTGTAATATAAAAATTAAAGTTATGGTCCAAAAACTAGTTTTTCATTTCAACATTTTTTCGAGCTATCCGCACGTGCGTGGTGTCGTTAGAAGCGCCTCGGCGAGGGCTACGTAAATATGTAATAAACTAAGGTAAGTGTAATATAAAAATTAAAGTTATGGTCCAAAAACTAGTTTTTCATTTCAACATTTTTTCGAGCTATCCGCACGTGAGTGGTGTCGTTAGAAGCGCCTCGGCGAGGGCTACGTAAATATGTAATAAACTAAGGTAGGTGTAATATAAAAATTAAAGTTATGGTCCAAAAACTAGTTTTTCATTTCAACATTTTTTCGAGCTATCCGCACGTGAGTGGTGTCGTTAGAAGCGCCTCGGCGAGGGCTACGTAAATATGTAATAAACTAAGGTAGGTGTAATATAAAAATTAAAGTTATGGTCCAAAAACTAGTTTTTCATTTCAACATTTTTTCGAGCTATCCGCACGTTAGTGGTGTCGTTAGAAGCGCCTCGGCGAGGGCTACGTAAATATGTAATAAACTAAGGTAAGTGTAATATAAAAATTAAAGTTATGGTCCAAAAACTAGTTTTTCATTTCAACATTTTTTCGAGCTATCCGCACGTGAGTGGTGTCGTTAGAAGCGCCTCGGCGAGGGCTACGTAAATATGTAATAAACTAAGGTAGGTGTAATATAAAAATTAAAGTTATGGTCCAAAAACTAGTTTTTCATTTCAACATTTTTTCGAGCTATCCGCACGTGAGTGGTGTCGTTAGAAGCGCCTCGGCGAGGGCTACGTAAATATATAATAAACTAAGGTAGGTGTAATATAAAAATTAAAGTTATGGTCCAAAAACTAGTTTTTCATTTCAACATTTTTTCGAGCTATCCGCACGTGAGTGGTGTCGTTAGAAGCGCCTCGGCGAGGGCTACGTAAATATGTAATAAACTAAGGTAGGTGTAATATAAAAATTAAAGTTATGGTCCAAAAACTAGTTTTTCATTTCAACATTTTTTCGAGCTATCCGCACGTGAGTGGTGTCGTTAGAAGCGCCTCGGCGAGGGCTACGTAAATATGTAATAAACTAAGGTAAGTGTAATATAAAAATTAAAGTTATGGTCCAAAAACTAGTTTTTCATTTCAACATTTTTTCGAGCTATCCGCACGTGAGTGGTGTCGTTAGAAGCGCCTCGGCGAGGGCTACGTAAATATGTAATAAACTAAGGTAGGTGTAATATAAAAATTAAAGTTATGGTCCAAAAACTAGTTTTTCATTTCAACATTTTTTCGAGCTATCCGCACGTTAGTGGTGTCGTTATGGCTCCTACACACAGTGCCGGCGGCAGTGCCGCCGGGCGAGCCGCCGCCGGCCAAGCCGTCGCGCGTCGTCACACAAACAAATGCCGGCGGCTCCTTTGTGCGGCTTTGAATGCCGCCGGGCGCACGGCGGCTTGGCCGGCGGCTCGCCCGGCGGCACTGCCGCCGGCACTGTGTGTAGGACCCATTAGAAGCGCCTCGGCGAGGGCTACGTAAATATGTAATAAACTAAGGTAAGTGTAATATAAAAATTAAAGTTATGGTCCAAAAACTAGTTTTTCATTTCAACATTTTTTCGAGCTATCCGCACGTGAGTGGTGTCGTTAGAAGCGCCTCGGCGAGGGCTACGTAAATATGTAATAAACTAAGGTAGGTGTAATATAAAAATTAAAGTTATGGTCCAAAAACTAGTTTTTCATTTCAACATTTTTTCGAGCTATCCGCACGTGAGTGGTGTCGTTAGAAGCGCCTCGGCGAGGGCTACGTAAATATGTAATAAACTAAGGTAGGTGTAATATAAAAATTAAAGTTATGGTCCAAAAACTAGTTTTTCATTTCAACATTTTTTCGAGCTATCCGCACGTGAGTGGTGTCGTTAGAAGCGCCTCGGCGAGGGCTACGTAAATATGTAATAAACTAAGGTAGGTGTAATATAAAAATTAAAGTTATGGTCCAAAAACTAGTTTTTCATTTCAACATTTTTTCGAGCTATCCGCACGTGAGTGGTGTCGTTAGAAGCGCCTCGGCGAGGGCTACGTAAATATGTAATAAACTAAGGTAGGTGTAATATAAAAATTAAAGTTATGGTCCAAAAACTAGTTTTTCATTTTAACATTTTTTCGAGCTATCCGCACGTGAGTGGTGTCGTTAGAAGCGCCTCGGCGAGGGCTACGTAAATATGTAATAAACTAAGGTAGGTGTAATATAAAAATTAAAGTTATGGTCCAAAAACTAGTTTTTCATTTCAACATTTTTTCGAGCTATCCGCACGTGAGTGGTGTCGTTAGAAGCGCCTCGGCGAGGGCTACGTAAATATGTAATAAACTAAGGTAGGTGTAATATAAAAATTAAAGTTATGGTCCAAAAACTAGTTTTTCATTTCAACATTTTTTCGAGCTATCCGCACGTGAGTGGTGTCGTTAGAAGCGCCTCGGCGGAGGCTACGTAAATATGTAATAAACTAAGGTAAGTGTAATATAAAAATTAAAGTTATGGTCCAAAAACTAGTTTTTCATTTCAACATTTTTTCGAGCTATCCGCACGTGAGTGGTGTCGTTAGAAGCGCCTCGGCGAGGGCTACGTAAATATGTAATAAACTAAGGTAGGTGTAATATAAAAATTAAAGTTATGGTCCAAAAACTAGTTTTTCATTTCAACATTTTTTCGAGCTATCCGCACGTGAGTGGTGTCGTTAGAAGCGCCTCGGCGAGGGCTACGTAAATATGTAATAAACTAAGGTAAGTGTAATATAAAAATTAAAGTTATGGTCCAAAAACTAGTTTTTCATTTCAACATTTTTTCGAGCTATCCGCACGTGAGTGGTGTCGTTAGAAGCGCCTCGGCGAGGGCTACGTAAATATGTAATAAACTAAGGTAGGTGTAATATAAAAATTAAAGTTATGGTCCAAAAACTAGTTTTTCATTTCAACATTTTTTCGAGCTATCCGCACGTGAGTGGTGTCGTTAGAAGCGCCTCGGCGAGGGCTACGTAAATATGTAATAAACTAAGGTAAGTGTAATATAAAAATTAAAGTTATGGTCCAAAAACTAGTTTTTCATTTCAACATTTTTTCGAGCTATCCGCACGTGAGTGGTGTCGTTAGAAGCGCCTCGGCGAGGGCTACGTAAATATGTAATAAACTAAGGTAGGTGTAATATAAAAATTAAAGTTATGGTCCAAAAACTAGTTTTTCATTTCAACATTTTTTCGAGCTATCCGCACGTGAGTGGTGTCGTTAGAAGCGCCTCGGCGAGGGCTACGTAAATATGTAATAAACTAAGGTAAGTGTAATATAAAAATTAAAGTTATGGTCCAAAAACTAGTTTTTCATTTCAACATTTTTTCGAGCTATCCGCACGTGAGTGGTGTCGTTAGAAGCGCCTCGGCGAGGGCTACGTAAATATGTAATAAACTAAGGTAGGTGTAATATAAAAATTAAAGTTATGGTCCAAAAACTAGTTTTTCATTTCAACATTTTTTCGAGCTATCCGCACGTGAGTGGTGTCGTTAGAAGCGCCTCGGCGAGGGCTACGTAAATATGTAATAAACTAAGGTAAGTGTAATATAAAAATTAAAGTTATGGTCCAAAAACTAGTTTTTCATTTCAACATTTTTTCGAGCTATCCGCACGTGAGTGGTGTCGTTAGAAGCGCCTCGGCGAGGGCTACGTAAATATGTAATAAACTAAGGTAGGTGTAATATAAAAATTAAAGTTATGGTCCAAAAACTAGTTTTTCATTTCAACATTTTTTCGAGCTATCCGCACGTGAGTGGTGTCGTTAGAAGCGCCTCGGCGAGGGCTACGTAAATATGTAATAAACTAAGGTAAGTGTAATATAAAAATTAAAGTTATGGTCCAAAAACTAGTTTTTCATTTCAACATTTTTTCGAGCTATCCGCACGTGAGTGGTGTCGTTAGAAGCGCCTCGGCGAGGGCTACGTAAATATGTAATAAACTAAGGTAGGTGTAATATAAAAATTAAAGTTATGGTCCAAAAACTAGTTTTTCATTTCAACATTTTTTCGAGCTATCCGCACGTGCGTGGTGTCGTTAGAAGCGCCTCGGCGAGGGCTACGTAAATATGTAATAAACTAAGGTAAGTGTAATATAAAAATTAAAGTTATGGTCCAAAAACTAGTTTTTCATTTCAACATTTTTTCGAGCTATCCGCACGTGAGTGGTGTCGTTAGAAGCGCCTCGGCGAGGGCTACGTAAATATGTAATAAACTAAGGTAGGTGTAATATAAAAATTAAAGTTATGGTCCAAAAACTAGTTTTTCATTTCAACATTTTTTCGAGCTATCCGCACGTGAGTGGTGTCGTTAGAAGCGCCTCGGCGAGGGCTACGTAAATATGTAATAAACTAAGGTAAGTGTAATATAAAAATTAAAGTTATGGTCCAAAAACTAGTTTTTCATTTCAACATTTTTTCGAGCTATCCGCACGTGAGTGGTGTCGTTAGAAGCGCCTCGGCGAGGGCTACGTAAATATGTAATAAACTAAGGTAGGTGTAATATAAAAATTAAAGTTATGGTCCAAAAACTAGTTTTTCATTTCAACATTTTTTCGAGCTATCCGCACGTGAGTGGTGTCGTTAGAAGCGCCTCGGCGAGGGCTACGTAAATATGTAATAAACTAAGGTAGGTGTAATATAAAAATTAAAGTTATGGTCCAAAAACTAGTTTTTCATTTCAACATTTTTTCGAGCTATCCGCACGTGAGTGGTGTCGTTAGAAGCGCCTCGGCGAGGGCTACGTAAATATGTAATAAACTAAGGTAAGTGTAATATAAAAATTAAAGTTATGGTCCAAAAACTAGTTTTTCATTTCAACATTTTTTCGAGCTATCCGCACGTGAGTGGTGTCGTTAGAAGCGCCTCGGCGAGGGCTACGTAAATATGTAATAAACTAAGGTAGGTGTAATATAAAAATTAAAGTTATGGTCCAAAAACTAGTTTTTCATTTCAACATTTTTTCGAGCTATCCGCACGTGAGTGGTGTCGTTAGAAGCGCCTCGGCGAGGGCTACGTAAATATGTAATAAACTAAGGTAAGTGTAATATAAAAATTAAAGTTATGGTCCAAAAACTAGTTTTTCATTTCAACATTTTTTCGAGCTATCCGCACGTGAGTGGTGTCGTTAGAAGCGCCTCGGCGAGGGCTACGTAAATATGTAATAAACTAAGGTAGGTGTAATATAAAAATTAAAGTTATGGTCCAAAAACTAGTTTTTCATTTCAACATTTTTTCGAGCTATCCGCACGTGAGTGGTGTCGTTAGAAGCGCCTCGGCGAGGGCTACGTAAATATGTAATAAACTAAGGTAAGTGTAATATAAAAATTAAAGTTATGGTCCAAAAACTAGTTTTTCATTTCAACATTTTTTCGAGCTATCCGCACGTGAGTGGTGTCGTTAGAAGCGCCTCGGCGAGGGCTACGTAAATATGTAATAAACTAAGGTAGGTGTAATATAAAAATTAAAGTTATGGTCCAAAAACTAGTTTTTCATTTCAACATTTTTTCGAGCTATCCGCACGTGAGTGGTGTCGTTAGAAGCGCCTCGGCGAGGGCTACGTAAATATGTAATAAACTAAGGTAAGTGTAATATAAAAATTAAAGTTATGGTCCAAAAACTAGTTTTTCATTTCAACATTTTTTCGAGCTATCCGCACGTGAGTGGTGTCGTTAGAAGCGCCTCGGCGAGGGCTACGTAAATATGTAATAAACTAAGGTAGGTGTAATATAAAAATTAAAGTTATGGTCCAAAAACTAGTTTTTCATTTCAACATTTTTTCGAGCTATCCGCACGTGAGTGGTGTCGTTAGAAGCGCCTCGGCGAGGGCTACGTAAATATGTAATAAACTAAGGTAAGTGTAATATAAAAATTAAAGTTATGGTCCAAAAACTAGTTTTTCATTTCAACATTTTTTCGAGCTATCCGCACGTGAGTGGTGTCGTTAGAAGCGCCTCGGCGAGGGCTACGTAAATATGTAATAAACTAAGGTAGGTGTAATATAAAAATTAAAGTTATGGTCCAAAAACTAGTTTTTCATTTCAACATTTTTTCGAGCTATCCGCACGTGAGTGGTGTCGTTAGAAGCGCCTCGGCGAGGGCTACGTAAATATGTAATAAACTAAGGTAAGTGTAATATAAAAATTAAAGTTATGGTCCAAAAACTAGTTTTTCATTTCAACATTTTTTCGAGCTATCCGCACGTGAGTGGTGTCGTTAGAAGCGCCTCGGCGAGGGCTACGTAAATATGTAATAAACTAAGGTAGGTGTAATATAAAAATTAAAGTTATGGTCCAAAAACTAGTTTTTCATTTCAACATTTTTTCGAGCTATCCGCACGTGCGTGGTGTCGTTAGAAGCGCCTCGGCGAGGGCTACGTAAATATGTAATAAACTAAGGTAAGTGTAATATAAAAATTAAAGTTATGGTCCAAAAACTAGTTTTTCATTTCAACATTTTTTCGAGCTATCCGCACGTGAGTGGTGTCGTTAGAAGCGCCTCGGCGAGGGCTACGTAAATATGTAATAAACTAAGGTAGGTGTAATATAAAAATTAAAGTTATGGTCCAAAAACTAGTTTTTCATTTCAACATTTTTTCGAGCTATCCGCACGTGAGTGGTGTCGTTAGAAGCGCCTCGGCGAGGGCTACGTAAATATGTAATAAACTAAGGTAAGTGTAATATAAAAATTAAAGTTATGGTCCAAAAACTAGTTTTTCATTTCAACATTTTTTCGAGCTATCCGCACGTGAGTGGTGTCGTTAGAAGCGCCTCGGCGAGGGCTACGTAAATATGTAATAAACTAAGGTAGGTGTAATATAAAAATTAAAGTTATGGTCCAAAAACTAGTTTTTCATTTCAACATTTTTTCGAGCTATCCGCACGTGAGTGGTGTCGTTAGAAGCGCCTCGGCGAGGGCTACGTAAATATGTAATAAACTAAGGTAGGTGTAATATAAAAATTAAAGTTATGGTCCAAAAACTAGTTTTTCATTTCAACATTTTTTCGAGCTATCCGCACGTGAGTGGTGTCGTTAGAAGCGCCTCGGCGAGGGCTACGTAAATATGTAATAAACTAAGGTAAGTGTAATATAAAAATTAAAGTTATGGTCCAAAAACTAGTTTTTCATTTCAACATTTTTTCGAGCTATCCGCACGTGAGTGGTGTCGTTAGAAGCGCCTCGGCGAGGGCTACGTAAATATGTAATAAACTAAGGTAGGTGTAATATAAAAATTAAAGTTATGGTCCAAAAACTAGTTTTTCATTTCAACATTTTTTCGAGCTATCCGCACGTGAGTGGTGTCGTTAGAAGCGCCTCGGCGAGGGCTACGTAAATATGTAATAAACTAAGGTAAGTGTAATATAAAAATTAAAGTTATGGTCCAAAAACTAGTTTTTCATTTCAACATTTTTTCGAGCTATCCGCACGTGAGTGGTGTCGTTAGAAGCGCCTCGGCGAGGGCTACGTAAATATG
The DNA here is from genome assembly GCA_905475315.1 of Autographa pulchrina. NCBI lineage: Eukaryota > Metazoa > Arthropoda > Insecta > Lepidoptera > Noctuidae > Autographa > Autographa pulchrina. The sequence continues at coordinate 1,490 of CAJQGB010000068.1, read as the reverse complement.
TAATAAACTAAGGTATGGTGTAATATAAAAATTAAAGTTATGGTCCAAAAACTAGTTTTTCATTTCAACATTTTTTCGAGCTATCCGCACGTGCGTGGTGTCGTTAGAAGCGCCTCGGCGAGGGCTACGTAAATATGTAATAAACTAAGGTAAGTGTAATATAAAAATTAAAGTTATGGTCCAAAAACTAGTTTTTCATTTCAACATTTTTTCGAGCTATCCGCACGTGAGTGGTGTCGTTAGAAGCGCCTCGGCGAGGGCTACGTAAATATGTAATAAACTAAGGTAAGTGTAATATAAAAATTAAAGTTATGGTCCAAAAACTAGTTTTTCATTTCAACATTTTTTCGAGCTATCCGCACGTGAGTGGTGTCGTTAGAAGCGCCTCGGCGAGGGCTACGTAAATATGTAATAAACTAAGGTAGGTGTAATATAAAAATTAAAGTTATGGTCCAAAAACTAGTTTTTCATTTCAACATTTTTTCGAGCTATCCGCACGTGAGTGGTGTCGTTAGAAGCGCCTCGGCGAGGGCTACGTAAATATGTAATAAACTAAGGTAAGTGTAATATAAAAATTAAAGTTATGGTCCAAAAACTAGTTTTTCATTTCAACATTTTTTCGAGCTATCCGCACGTGAGTGGTGTCGTTAGAAGCGCCTCGGCGAGGGCTACGTAAATATGTAATAAACTAAGGTAGGTGTAATATAAAAATTAAAGTTATGGTCCAAAAACTAGTTTTTCATTTCAACATTTTTTCGAGCTATCCGCACGTGAGTGGTGTCGTTAGAAGCGCCTCGGCGAGGGCTACGTAAATATGTAATAAACTAAGGTAGGTGTAATATAAAAATTAAAGTTATGGTCCAAAAACTAGTTTTTCATTTCAACATTTTTTCGAGCTATCCGCACGTGAGTGGTGTCGTTAGAAGCGCCTCGGCCGAGGGCTACGTAAATATGTAATAAACTAAGGTAAGTGTAATATAAAAATTAAAGTTATGGTCCAAAAACTAGTTTTTCATTTCAACATTTTTTCGAGCTATCCGCACGTGAGTGGTGTCGTTAGAAGCGCCTCGGCGAGGGCTACGTAAATATGTAATAAACTAAGGTAGGTGTAATATAAAAATTAAAGTTATGGTCCAAAAACTAGTTTTTCATTTCAACATTTTTTCGAGCTATCCGCACGTGAGTGGTGTCGTTAGAAGCGCCTCGGCGAGGGCTACGTAAATATGTAATAAACTAAGGTAAGTGTAATATAAAAATTAAAGTTATGGTCCAAAAACTAGTTTTTCATTTCAACATTTTTTCGAGCTATCCGCACGTGAGTGGTGTCGTTAGAAGCGCCTCGGCGAGGGCTACGTAAATATGTAATAAACTAAGGTAGGTGTAACATAAAAATTAAAGTTATGGTCCAAAAACTAGTTTTTCATTTCAACATTTTTTCGAGCTATCCGCACGTGAGTGGTGTCGTTAGAAGCGCCTCGGCGAGGGCTACG
>CAJQGB010000067.1:0-22339 GCA_905475315.1 Autographa pulchrina | reverse complement strand
ATTTTTTCGAGCTATCCGCACGTGAGTGGTGTCGTTAGAAGCGCCTCGGCGAGGGCTACGTAAATATGTAATAAACTAAGGTAGGTGTAATATAAAAATTAAAGTTATGGTCCAAAAACTAGTTTTTCATTTCAACATTTTTTCGAGCTATCCGCACGTGAGTGGTGTCGTTAGAAGCGCCTCGGCGAGGGCTACGTAAATATGTAATAAACTAAGGTAGGTGTAATATAAAAATTAAAGTTATGGTCCAAAAACTAGTTTTTCATTTCAACATTTTTTCGAGCTATCCGCACGTGAGTGGTGTCGTTAGAAGCGCCTCGGCGAGGGCTACGTAAATATGTAATAAACTAAGGTAGGTGTAATATAAAAATTAAAGTTATGGTCCAAAAACTAGTTTTTCATTTCAACATTTTTTCGAGCTATCCGCACGTGAGTGGTGTCGTTAGAAGCGCCTCGGCGAGGGCTACGTAAATATGTAATAAACTAAGGTAGGTGTAATATAAAAATTAAAGTTATGGTCCAAAAACTAGTTTTTCATTTCAACATTTTTTCGAGCTATCCGCACGTGAGTGGTGTCGTTAGAAGCGCCTCGGCGAGGGCTACGTAAATATGTAATAAACTAAGGTAGGTGTAATATAAAAATTAAAGTTATGGTCCAAAAAACTAGTTTTTCATTTCAACATTTTTTTCGAGCTATCCGCACGTGAGTGGTGTCGTTAGAAGCGCCTCGGCGAGGGCTACGTAAATATGTAATAAACTAAGGTAGGTGTAATATAAAAATTAAAGTTATGGTCCAAAAACTAGTTTTTCATTTCAACATTTTTTCGAGCTATCCGCACGTGAGTGGTGTCGTTAGAAGCGCCTCGGCGAGGGCTACGTAAATATGTAATAAACTAAGGTAGGTGTAATATAAAAATTAAAGTTATGGTCCAAAAACTAGTTTTTCATTTCAACATTTTTTCGAGCTATCCGCACGTGAGTGGTGTCGTTAGAAGCGCCTCGGCGAGGGCTACGTAAATATGTAATAAACTAAGGTAGGTGTAATATAAAAATTAAAGTTATGGTCCAAAAACTAGTTTTTCATTTCAACATTTTTTCGAGCTATCCGCACGTGAGTGGTGTCGTTAGAAGCGCCTCGGCGAGGGCTACGTAAATATGTAATAAACTAAGGTAGGTGTAATATAAAAATTAAAGTTATGGTCCAAAAACTGGTTTTTCATTTCAACATTTTTTCGAGCTATCCGCACGTGAGTGGTGTCGTTAGAAGCGCCTCGGCGAGGGCTACGTAAATATGTAATAAACTAAGGTAGGTGTAATATAAAAATTAAAGTTATGGTCCAAAAACTAGTTTTTCATTTCAACATTTTTTCGAGCTATCCGCACGTGAGTGGTGTCGTTAGAAGCGCCTCGGCGAGGGCTACGTAAATATGTAATAAACTAAGGTAGGTGTAATATAAAAATTAAAGTTATGGTCCAAAAACTAGTTTTTCATTTCAACATTTTTTCGAGCTATCCGCACGTGAGTGGTGTCGTTAGAAGCGCCTCGGCGAGGGCTACGTAAATATGTAATAAACTAAGGTAGGTGTAATATAAAAATTAAAGTTATGGTCCAAAAACTAGTTTTTCATTTCAACATTTTTTCGAGCTATCCGCACGTGAGTGGTGTCGTTAGAAGCGCCTCGGCGAGGGCTACGTAAATATGTAATAAACTAAGGTAGGTGTAATATAAAAATTAAAGTTATGGTCCAAAAACTAGTTTTTCATTTCAACATTTTTTCGAGCTATCCGCACGTGAGTGGTGTCGTTAGAAGCGCCTCGGCGAGGGCTACGTAAATATGTAATAAACTAAGGTAGGTGTAATATAAAAATTAAAGTTATGGTCCAAAAACTAGTTTTTCATTTCAACATTTTTTCGAGCTATCCGCACGTGAGTGGTGTCGTTAGAAGCGCCTCGGCGAGGGCTACGTAAATATGTAATAAACTAAGGTAGGTGTAATATAAAAATTAAAGTTATGGTCCAAAAACTAGTTTTTCATTTCAACATTTTTTCGAGCTATCCGCACGTGAGTGGTGTCGTTAGAAGCGCCTCGGCGAGGGCTACGTAAATATGTAATAAACTAAGGTAGGTGTAATATAAAAATTAAAGTTATGGTCCAAAAACTAGTTTTTCATTTCAACATTTTTTCGAGCTATCCGCACGTGAGTGGTGTCGTTAGAAGCGCCTCGGCGAGGGCTAGCTAAATATGTAATAAACTAAGGTAGGTGTAATATAAAAATTAAAGTTATGGTCCAAAAACTAGTTTTTCATTTCAAAATTTTTTCGAGCTATCCGCACGTGAGTGGTGTCGTTAGAAGCGCCTCGGCGAGGGCTACGTAAATATGTAATAAACTAAGGTAGGTGTAATATAAAAATTAAAGTTATGGTCCAAAAACTAGTTTTTCATTTCAACATTTTTTCGAGCTATCCGCACGTGAGTGGTGTCGTTAGAAGCGCCTCGGCAAGGGCTACGTAAATATGTAATAAACTTAGGTAGGTGTAATATAAAAATTAAAGTTATGGTCCAAAAACTAGTTTTTCATTTCAACATTTTTTCGAGCTATCCGCACGTGAGTGGTGTCGTTAGAAGCGCCTCGGCGAGGGCTAGCTAAATATGTAATAAACTAAGGTAGGTGTAATATAAAAATTAAAGTTATGGTCCAAAAACTAGTTTTTCATTTCAACATTTTTTCGAGCTATCCGCACGTGAGTGGTGTCGTTAGAAGCGCCTCGGCGAGGGCTACGTAAATATGTAATAAACTAAGGTAGGTGTAATATAAAAATTAAAGTTATGGTCCAAAAACTAGTTTTTCATTTCAACATTTTTTCGAGCTATCCGCACGTGAGTGGTGTCGTTAGAAGCGCCTCGGCGAGGGCTACGTAAATATGTAATAAACTAAGGTAGGTGTAATATAAAAATTAAAGTTATGGTCCAAAAACTAGTTTTTCATTTCAACATTTTTTCGAGCTATCCGCACGTGAGTGGTGTCGTTAGAAGCGCCTCGGCGAGGGCTAGCTAAATATGTAATAAACTAAGGTAGGTGTAATATAAAAATTAAAGTTATGGTCCAAAAACTAGTTTTTCATTTCAACATTTTTTCGAGCTATCCCCGCACGTGAGTGGTGTCGTTAGAAGCGCCTCGGCGAGGGCTAGCTAAATATGTAATAAACTAAGGTAGGTGTAATATAAAAATTAAAGTTATGGTCCAAAAACTAGTTTTTCATTTCAACATTTTTTCGAGCTATCCGCACGTGAGTGGTGTCGTTAGAAGCGCCTCGGCGAGGGCTACGTAAATATGTAATAAACTAAGGTAGGTGTAATATAAAAATTAAAGTTATGGTCCAAAAACTAGTTTTTCATTTCAACATTTTTTCGAGCTATCCGCACGTGAGTGGTGTCGTTAGAAGCGCCTCGGCGAGGGCTACGTAAATATGTAATAAACTAAGGTAGGTGTAATATAAAAATTAAAGTTATGGTCCAAAAACTAGTTTTTCATTTCAACATTTTTTCGAGCTATCCGCACGTGAGTGGTGTCGTTAGAAGCGCCTCGGCGAGGGCTACGTAAATATGTAATAAACTAAGGTAGGTGTAATATAAAAATTAAAGTTATGGTCCAAAAACTAGTTTTTCATTTCAACATTTTTTCGAGCTATCCGCACGTGAGTGGTGTCGTTAGAAGCGCCTCGGCGAGGGCTACGTAAATATGTAATAAACTAAGGTAGGTGTAATATAAAAATTAAAGTTATGGTCCAAAAACTAGTTTTTCATTTCAACATTTTTTCGAGCTATCCGCACGTGAGTGGTGTCGTTAGAAGCGCCTCGGCGAGGGCTACGTAAATATGTAATAAACTAAGGTAGGTGTAATATAAAAATTAAAGTTATGGTCCAAAAACTAGTTTTTCATTTCAACATTTTTTCGAGCTATCCGCACGTGAGTGGTGTCGTTAGAAGCGCCTCGGCGAGGGCTACGTAAATATGTAATAAACTAAGGTAGGTGTAATATAAAAATTAAAGTTATGGTCCAAAAACTAGTTTTTCATTTCAACATTTTTTCGAGCTATCCGCACGTGAGTGGTGTCGTTAGAAGCGCCTCGGCGAGGGCTACGTAAATATGTAATAAACTAAGGTAGGTGTAATATAAAAATTAAAGTTATGGTCCAAAAACTAGTTTTTCATTTCAACATTTTTTCGAGCTATCCGCACGTGAGTGGTGTCGTTAGAAGCGCCTCGGCGAGGGCTACGTAAATATGTAATAAACTAAGGTAGGTGTAATATAAAAATTAAAGTTATGGTCCAAAAACTAGTTTTTCATTTCAACATTTTTTCGAGCTATCCGCACGTGAGTGGTGTCGTTAGAAGCGCCTCGGCGAGGGCTACGTAAATATGTAATAAACTAAGGTAGGTGTAATATAAAAATTAAAGTTATGGTCCAAAAACTAGTTTTTCATTTCAACATTTTTTCGAGCTATCCGCACGTGAGTGGTGTCGTTAGAAGCGCCTCGGCGAGGGCTACGTAAATATGTAATAAACTAAGGTAGGTGTAATATAAAAATTAAAGTTATGGTCCAAAAACTAGTTTTTCATTTCAACATTTTTTCGAGCTATCCGCACGTGAGTGGTGTCGTTAGAAGCGCCTCGGCGAGGGCTACGTAAATATGTAATAAACTAAGGTAGGTGTAATATAAAAATTAAAGTTATGGTCCAAAAACTAGTTTTTCATTTCAACATTTTTTCGAGCTATCCGCACGTGAGTGGTGTCGTTAGAAGCGCCTCGGCGAGGGCTACGTAAATATGTAATAAACTAAGGTAGGTGTAATATAAAAATTAAAGTTATGGTCCAAAAACTAGTTTTTCATTTCAACATTTTTTCGAGCTATCCGCACGTGAGTGGTGTCGTTAGAAGCGCCTCGGCGAGGGCTACGTAAATATGTAATAAACTAAGGTAGGTGTAATATAAAAATTAAAGTTATGGTCCAAAAACTAGTTTTTCATTTCAACATTTTTTCGAGCTATCCGCACGTGAGTGGTGTCGTTAGAAGCGCCTCGGCGAGGGCTACGTAAATATGTAATAAACTAAGGTAGGTGTAATATAAAAATTAAAGTTATGGTCCAAAAACTAGTTTTTCATTTCAACATTTTTTCGAGCTATCCGCACGTGAGTGGTGTCGTTAGAAGCGCCTCGGCGAGGGCTACGTAAATATGTAATAAACTAAGGTAGGTGTAATATAAAAATTAAAGTTATGGTCCAAAAACTAGTTTTTCATTTCAACATTTTTTCGAGCTATCCGCACGTGAGTGGTGTCGTTAGAAGCGCCTCGGCGAGGGCTACGTAAATATGTAATAAACTAAGGTAGGTGTAATATAAAAATTAAAGTTATGGTCCAAAAACTAGTTTTTCATTTCAACATTTTTTCGAGCTATCCGCACGTGAGTGGTGTCGTTAGAAGCGCCTCGGCGAGGGCTACGTAAATATGTAATAAACTAAGGTAGGTGTAATATAAAAATTAAAGTTATGGTCCAAAAACTAGTTTTTCATTTCAACATTTTTTCGAGCTATCCGCACGTGAGTGGTGTCGTTAGAAGCGCCTCGGCGAGGGCTACGTAAATATGTAATAAACTAAGGTAGGTGTAATATAAAAATTAAAGTTATGGTCCAAAAACTAGTTTTTCATTTCAACATTTTTTCGAGCTATCCGCACGTGAGTGGTGTCGTTAGAAGCGCCTCGGCGAGGGCTACGTAAATATGTAATAAACTAAGGTAGGTGTAATATAAAAATTAAAGTTATGGTCCAAAAACTAGTTTTTCATTTCAACATTTTTTCGAGCTATCCGCACGTGAGTGGTGTCGTTAGAAGCGCCTCGGCGAGGGCTACGTAAATATGTAATAAACTAAGGTAGGTGTAATATAAAAATTAAAGTTATGGTCCAAAAACTAGTTTTTCATTTCAACATTTTTTCGAGCTATCCGCACGTGAGTGGTGTCGTTAGAAGCGCCTCGGCGAGGGCTACGTAAATATGTAATAAACTAAGGTAGGTGTAATATAAAAATTAAAGTTATGGTCCAAAAACTAGTTTTTCATTTCAACATTTTTTCGAGCTATCCGCACGTGAGTGGTGTCGTTAGAAGCGCCTCGGCGAGGGCTACGTAAATATGTAATAAACTAAGGTAGGTGTAATATAAAAATTAAAGTTATGGTCCAAAAACTAGTTTTTCATTTCAACATTTTTTCGAGCTATCCGCACGTGAGTGGTGTCGTTAGAAGCGCCTCGGCGAGGGCTACGTAAATATGTAATAAACTAAGGTAGGTGTAATATAAAAATTAAAGTTATGGTCCAAAAACTAGTTTTTCATTTCAACATTTTTTCGAGCTATCCGCACGTGAGTGGTGTCGTTAGAAGCGCCTCGGCGAGGGCTACGTAAATATGTAATAAACTAAGGTAGGTGTAATATAAAAATTAAAGTTATGGTCCAAAAACTAGTTTTTCATTTCAACATTTTTTCGAGCTATCCGCACGTGAGTGGTGTCGTTAGAAGCGCCTCGGCGAGGGCTAGCTAAATATGTAATAAACTAAGGTAGGTGTAATATAAAAATTAAAGTTATGGTCCAAAAACTAGTTTTTCATTTCAACATTTTTTCGAGCTATCCCCGCACGTGAGTGGTGTCGTTAGAAGCGCCTCGGCGAGGGCTAGCTAAATATGTAATAAACTAAGGTAGGTGTAATATAAAAATTAAAGTTATGGTCCAAAAACTAGTTTTTCATTTCAACATTTTTTCGAGCTATCCGCACGTGAGTGGTGTCGTTAGAAGCGCCTCGGCGAGGGCTACGTAAATATGTAATAAACTAAGGTAGGTGTAATATAAAAATTAAAGTTATGGTCCAAAAACTAGTTTTTCATTTCAACATTTTTTCGAGCTATCCGCACGTGAGTGGTGTCGTTAGAAGCGCCTCGGCGAGGGCTACGTAAATATGTAATAAACTAAGGTAGGTGTAATATAAAAATTAAAGTTATGGTCCAAAAACTAGTTTTTCATTTCAACATTTTTTCGAGCTATCCGCACGTGAGTGGTGTCGTTAGAAGCGCCTCGGCGAGGGCTACGTAAATATGTAATAAACTAAGGTAGGTGTAATATAAAAATTAAAGTTATGGTCCAAAAACTAGTTTTTCATTTCAACATTTTTTCGAGCTATCCGCACGTGAGTGGTGTCGTTAGAAGCGCCTCGGCGAGGGCTACGTAAATATGTAATAAACTAAGGTAGGTGTAATATAAAAATTAAAGTTATGGTCCAAAAACTAGTTTTTCATTTCAACATTTTTTCGAGCTATCCGCACGTGAGTGGTGTCGTTAGAAGCGCCTCGGCGAGGGCTACGTAAATATGTAATAAACTAAGGTAGGTGTAATATAAAAATTAAAGTTATGGTCCAAAAACTAGTTTTTCATTTCAACATTTTTTCGAGCTATCCGCACGTGAGTGGTGTCGTTAGAAGCGCCTCGGCGAGGGCTACGTAAATATGTAATAAACTAAGGTAGGTGTAATATAAAAATTAAAGTTATGGTCCAAAAACTAGTTTTTCATTTCAACATTTTTTCGAGCTATCCGCACGTGAGTGGTGTCGTTAGAAGCGCCTCGGCGAGGGCTACGTAAATATGTAATAAACTAAGGTAGGTGTAATATAAAAATTAAAGTTATGGTCCAAAAACTAGTTTTTCATTTCAACATTTTTTCGAGCTATCCGCACGTGAGTGGTGTCGTTAGAAGCGCCTCGGCGAGGGCTACGTAAATATGTAATAAACTAAGGTAGGTGTAATATAAAAATTAAAGTTATGGTCCAAAAACTAGTTTTTCATTTCAACATTTTTTCGAGCTATCCGCACGTGAGTGGTGTCGTTAGAAGCGCCTCGGCGAGGGCTACGTAAATATGTAATAAACTAAGGTAGGTGTAATATAAAAATTAAAGTTATGGTCCAAAAACTAGTTTTTCATTTCAACATTTTTTCGAGCTATCCGCACGTGAGTGGTGTCGTTAGAAGCGCCTCGGCGAGGGCTACGTAAATATGTAATAAACTAAGGTAGGTGTAATATAAAAATTAAAGTTATGGTCCAAAAACTAGTTTTTCATTTCAACATTTTTTCGAGCTATCCGCACGTGAGTGGTGTCGTTAGAAGCGCCTCGGCGAGGGCTACGTAAATATGTAATAAACTAAGGTAGGTGTAATATAAAAATTAAAGTTATGGTCCAAAAACTAGTTTTTCAGTTCAACATTTTTTCGAGCTATCCGCACGTGAGTGGTGTCGTTAGAAGCGCCTCGGCGAGGGCTACGTAAATATGTAATAAACTAAGGTAGGTGTAATATAAAAATTAAAGTTATGGTCCAAAAACTAGTTTTTCATTTCAACATTTTTTCGAGCTATCCGCACGTGAGTGGTGTCGTTAGAAGCGCCTCGGCGAGGGCTACGTAAATATGTAATAAACTAAGGTAGGTGTAATATAAAAATTAAAGTTATGGTCCAAAAACTAGTTTTTCATTTCAACATTTTTTCGAGCTATCCGCACGTGAGTGGTGTCGTTAGAAGCGCCTCGGCGAGGGCTACGTAAATATGTAATAAACTAAGGTAGGTGTAATATAAAAATTAAAGTTATGGTCCAAAAACTAGTTTTTCATTTCAACATTTTTTCGAGCTATCCGCACGTGAGTGGTGTCGTTAGAAGCGCCTCGGCGAGGGCTACGTAAATATGTAATAAACTAAGGTAGGTGTAATATAAAAATTAAAGTTATGGTCCAAAAACTAGTTTTTCATTTCAACATTTTTTCGAGCTATCCGCACGTGAGTGGTGTCGTTAGAAGCGCCTCGGCGAGGGCTACGTAAATATGTAATAAACTAAGGTAGGTGTAATATAAAAATTAAAGTTATGGTCCAAAAACTAGTTTTTCATTTCAACATTTTTTCGAGCTATCCGCACGTGAGTGGTGTCGTTAGAAGCGCCTCGGCGAGGGCTACGTAAATATGTAATAAACTAAGGTAGGTGTAATATAAAAATTAAAGTTATGGTCCAAAAACTAGTTTTTCATTTCAACATTTTTTCGAGCTATCCGCACGTGAGTGGTGTCGTTAGAAGCGCCTCGGCGAGGGCTACGTAAATATGTAATAAACTAAGGTAGGTGTAATATAAAAATTAAAGTTATGGTCCAAAAACTAGTTTTTCATTTCAACATTTTTTCGAGCTATCCGCACGTGAGTGGTGTCGTTAGAAGCGCCTCGGCGAGGGCTACGTAAATATGTAATAAACTAAGGTAGGTGTAATATAAAAATTAAAGTTATGGTCCAAAAACTAGTTTTTCATTTCAACATTTTTTCGAGCTATCCGCACGTGAGTGGTGTCGTTAGAAGCGCCTCGGCGAGGGCTACGTAAATATGTAATAAACTAAGGTAGGTGTAATATAAAAATTAAAGTTATGGTCCAAAAACTAGTTTTTCATTTCAACATTTTTTCGAGCTATCCGCACGTGAGTGGTGTCGTTAGAAGCGCCTCGGCGAGGGCTACGTAAATATGTAATAAACTAAGGTAGGTGTAATATAAAAATTAAAGTTATGGTCCAAAAACTAGTTTTTCATTTCAACATTTTTTCGAGCTATCCGCACGTGAGTGGTGTCGTTAGAAGCGCCTCGGCGAGGGCTACGTAAATATGTAATAAACTAAGGTAGGTGTAATATAAAAATTAAAGTTATGGTCCAAAAACTAGTTTTTCATTTCAACATTTTTTCGAGCTATCCGCACGTGAGTGGTGTCGTTAGAAGCGCCTCGGCGAGGGCTACGTAAATATGTAATAAATTAAGGTAGGTGTAATATAAAAATTAAAGTTATGGTCCAAAAACTAGTTTTTCATTTCAACATTTTTTCGAGCTATCCGCACGTGAGTGGTGTCGTTAGAAGCGCCTCGGCGAGGGCTACGTAAATATGTAATAAACTAAGGTAGGTGTAATATAAAAATTAAAGTTATGGTCCAAAAACTAGTTTTTCATTTCAACATTTTTTCGAGCTATCCACACGTGAGTGGTGTCGTTAGAAGCGCCTCGGCGAGGGCTACGTAAATATGTAATAAACTAAGGTAGGTGTAATATAAAAATTAAAGTTATGGTCCAAAAACTAGTTTTTCATTTCAACATTTTTTCGAGCTATCCGCACGTGAGTGGTGTCGTTAGAAGCGCCTCGGCGAGGGCTACGTAAATATGTAATAAACTAAGGTAGGTGTAATATAAAAATTAAAGTTATGGTCCAAAAACTAGTTTTTCATTTCAACATTTTTTCGAGCTATCCGCACGTGAGTGGTGTCGTTAGAAGCGCCTCGGCGAGGGCTACGTAAATATGTAATAAACTAAGGTAGGTGTAATATAAAAATTAAAGTTATGGTCCAAAAACTAGTTTTTCATTTCAACATTTTTTCGAGCTATCCGCACGTGAGTGGTGTCGTTAGAAGCGCCTCGGCGAGGGCTACGTAAATATGTAATAAACTAAGGTAGGTGTAATATAAAAATTAAAGTTATGGTCCAAAAACTAGTTTTTCATTTCAACATTTTTTCGAGCTATCCGCACGTGAGTGGTGTCGTTAGAAGCGCCTCGGCGAGGGCTACGTAAATATGTAATAAACTAAGGTAGGTGTAATATAAAAATTAAAGTTATGGTCCAAAAACTAGTTTTTCATTTCAACATTTTTTCGAGCTATCCGCACGTGAGTGGTGTCGTTAGAAGCGCCTCGGCGAGGGCTACGTAAATATGTAATAAACTAAGGTAGGTGTAATATAAAAATTAAAGTTATGGTCCAAAAACTAGTTTTTCATTTCAACATTTTTTCGAGCTATCCGCACGTGAGTGGTGTCGTTAGAAGCGCCTCGGCGAGGGCTACGTAAATATGTAATAAACTAAGGTAGGTGTAATATAAAAATTAAAGTTATGGTCCAAAAACTAGTTTTTCATTTCAACATTTTTTCGAGCTATCCGCACGTGAGTGGTGTCGTTAGAAGCGCCTCGGCGAGGGCTACGTAAATATGTAATAAACTAAGGTAGGTGTAATATAAAAATTAAAGTTATGGTCCAAAAACTAGTTTTTCATTTCAACATTTTTTCGAGCTATCCGCACGTGAGTGGTGTCGTTAGAAGCGCCTCGGCGAGGGCTAGCTAAATATGTAATAAACTAAGGTAGGTGTAATATAAAAATTAAAGTTATGGTCCAAAAACTAGTTTTTCATTTCAACATTTTTTCGAGCTATCCGCACGTGAGTGGTGTCGTTAGAAGCGCCTCGGCGAGGGCTAGCTAAATATGTAATAAACTAAGGTAGGTGTAATATAAAAATTAAAGTTATGGTCCAAAAACTAGTTTTTCATTTCAACATTTTTTCGAGCTATCCGCACGTGAGTGGTGTCGTTAGAAGCGCCTCGGCGAGGGCTACGTAAATATGTAATAAACTAAGGTAGGTGTAATATAAAAATTAAAGTTATGGTCCAAAAACTAGTTTTTCATTTCAACATTTTTTCGAGCTATCCGCACGTGAGTGGTGTCGTTAGAAGCGCCTCGGCGAGGGCTACGTAAATATGTAATAAACTAAGGTAGGTGTAATATAAAAATTAAAGTTATGGTCCAAAAACTAGTTTTTCATTTCAACATTTTTTCGAGCTATCCGCACGTGAGTGGTGTCGTTAGAAGCGCCTCGGCGAGGGCTACGTAAATATGTAATAAACTAAGGTAGGTGTAATATAAAAATTAAAGTTATGGTCCAAAAACTAGTTTTTCATTTCAACATTTTTTCGAGCTATCCGCACGTGAGTGGTGTCGTTAGAAGCGCCTCGGCGAGGGCTACGTAAATATGTAATAAACTAAGGTAGGTGTAATATAAAAATTAAAGTTATGGTCCAAAAACTAGTTTTTCATTTCAACATTTTTTCGAGCTATCCGCACGTGAGTGGTGTCGTTAGAAGCGCCTCGGCGAGGGCTACGTAAATATGTAATAAACTAAGGTAGGTGTAATATAAAAATTAAAGTTATGGTCCAAAAACTAGTTTTTCATTTCAACATTTTTTCGAGCTATCCGCACGTGAGTGGTGTCGTTAGAAGCGCCTCGGCGAGGGCTACGTAAATATGTAATAAACTAAGGTAGGTGTAATATAAAAATTAAAGTTATGGTCCAAAAACTAGTTTTTCATTTCAACATTTTTTCGAGCTATCCGCACGTGAGTGGTGTCGTTAGAAGCGCCTCGGCGAGGGCTACGTAAATATGTAATAAACTAAGGTAGGTGTAATATAAAAATTAAAGTTATGGTCCAAAAACTAGTTTTTCATTTCAACATTTTTTCGAGCTATCCGCACGTGAGTGGTGTCGTTAGAAGCGCCTCGGCGAGGGCTACGTAAATATGTAATAAACTAAGGTAGGTGTAATATAAAAATTAAAGTTATGGTCCAAAAACTAGTTTTTCATTTCAACATTTTTTCGAGCTATCCGCACGTGAGTGGTGTCGTTAGAAGCGCCTCGGCGAGGGCTACGTAAATATGTAATAAACTAAGGTAGGTGTAATATAAAAATTAAAGTTATGGTCCAAAAACTAGTTTTTCATTTCAACATTTTTTCGAGCTATCCACACGTGAGTGGTGTCGTTAGAAGCGCCTCGGCGAGGGCTACGTAAATATGTAATAAACTAAGGTAGGTGTAATATAAAAATTAAAGTTATGGTCCAAAAACTAGTTTTTCATTTCAACATTTTTTCGAGCTATCCGCACGTGAGTGGTGTCGTTAGAAGCGCCTCGGCGAGGGCTACGTAAATATGTAATAAACTAAGGTAGGTGTAATATAAAAATTAAAGTTATGGTCCAAAAACTAGTTTTTCATTTCAACATTTTTTCGAGCTATCCGCACGTGAGTGGTGTCGTTAGAAGCGCCTCGGCGAGGGCTACGTAAATATGTAATAAACTAAGGTAGGTGTAATATAAAAATTAAAGTTATGGTCCAAAAACTAGTTTTTCATTTCAACATTTTTTCGAGCTATCCGCACGTGAGTGGTGTCGTTAGAAGCGCCTCGGCGAGGGCTACGTAAATATGTAATAAACTAAGGTAGGTGTAATATAAAAATTAAAGTTATGGTCCAAAAACTAGTTTTTCATTTCAACATTTTTTCGAGCTATCCGCACGTGAGTGGTGTCGTTAGAAGCGCCTCGGCGAGGGCTACGTAAATATGTAATAAACTAAGGTAGGTGTAATATAAAAATTAAAGTTATGGTCCAAAAACTAGTTTTTCATTTCAACATTTTTTCGAGCTATCCGCACGTGAGTGGTGTCGTTAGAAGCGCCTCGGCGAGGGCTACGTAAATATGTAATAAACTAAGGTAGGTGTAATATAAAAATTAAAGTTATGGTCCAAAAACTAGTTTTTCATTTCAACATTTTTTCGAGCTATCCGCACGTGAGTGGTGTCGTTAGAAGCGCCTCGGCGAGGGCTACGTAAATATGTAATAAACTAAGGTAGGTGTAATATAAAAATTAAAGTTATGGTCCAAAAACTAGTTTTTCATTTCAACATTTTTTCGAGCTATCCGCACGTGAGTGGTGTCGTTAGAAGCGCCTCGGCGAGGGCTACGTAAATATGTAATAAACTAAGGTAGGTGTAATATAAAAATTAAAGTTATGGTCCAAAAACTAGTTTTTCATTTCAACATTTTTTCGAGCTATCCGCACGTGAGTGGTGTCGTTAGAAGCGCCTCGGCGAGGGCTACGTAAATATGTAATAAACTAAGGTAGGTGTAATATAAAAATTAAAGTTATGGTCCAAAAACTAGTTTTTCATTTCAACATTTTTTCGAGCTATCCGCACGTGAGTGGTGTCGTTAGAAGCGCCTCGGCGAGGGCTACGTAAATATGTAATAAACTAAGGTAGGTGTAATATAAAAATTAAAGTTATGGTCCAAAAACTAGTTTTTCATTTCAACATTTTTTCGAGCTATCCGCACGTGAGTGGTGTCGTTAGAAGCGCCTCGGCGAGGGCTACGTAAATATGTAATAAACTAAGGTAGGTGTAATATAAAAATTAAAGTTATGGTCCAAAAACTAGTTTTTCATTTCAACATTTTTTCGAGCTATCCGCACGTGAGTGGTGTCGTTAGAAGCGCCTCGGCGAGGGCTACGTAAATATGTAATAAATTAAGGTAGGTGTAATATAAAAATTAAAGTTATGGTCCAAAAACTAGTTTTTCATTTCAACATTTTTTCGAGCTATCCGCACGTGAGTGGTGTCGTTAGAAGCGCCTCGGCGAGGGCTACGTAAATATGTAATAAACTAAGGTAGGTGTAATATAAAAATTAAAGTTATGGTCCAAAAACTAGTTTTTCATTTCAACATTTTTTCGAGCTATCCACACGTGAGTGGTGTCGTTAGAAGCGCCTCGGCGAGGGCTACGTAAATATGTAATAAACTAAGGTAGGTGTAATATAAAAATTAAAGTTATGGTCCAAAAACTAGTTTTTCATTTCAACATTTTTTCGAGCTATCCGCACGTGAGTGGTGTCGTTAGAAGCGCCTCGGCGAGGGCTACGTAAATATGTAATAAACTAAGGTAGGTGTAATATAAAAATTAAAGTTATGGTCCAAAAACTAGTTTTTCATTTCAACATTTTTTCGAGCTATCCGCACGTGAGTGGTGTCGTTAGAAGCGCCTCGGCGAGGGCTACGTAAATATGTAATAAACTAAGGTAGGTGTAATATAAAAATTAAAGTTATGGTCCAAAAACTAGTTTTTCATTTCAACATTTTTTCGAGCTATCCGCACGTGAGTGGTGTCGTTAGAAGCGCCTCGGCGAGGGCTACGTAAATATGTAATAAACTAAGGTAGGTGTAATATAAAAATTAAAGTTATGGTCCAAAAACTAGTTTTTCATTTCAACATTTTTTCGAGCTATCCGCACGTGAGTGGTGTCGTTAGAAGCGCCTCGGCGAGGGCTACGTAAATATGTAATAAACTAAGGTAGGTGTAATATAAAAATTAAAGTTATGGTCCAAAAACTAGTTTTTCATTTCAACATTTTTTCGAGCTATCCGCACGTGAGTGGTGTCGTTAGAAGCGCCTCGGCGAGGGCTACGTAAATATGTAATAAACTAAGGTAGGTGTAATATAAAAATTAAAGTTATGGTCCAAAAACTAGTTTTTCATTTCAACATTTTTTCGAGCTATCCGCACGTGAGTGGTGTCGTTAGAAGCGCCTCGGCGAGGGCTACGTAAATATGTAATAAACTAAGGTAGGTGTAATATAAAAATTAAAGTTATGGTCCAAAAACTAGTTTTTCATTTCAACATTTTTTCGAGCTATCCGCACGTGAGTGGTGTCGTTAGAAGCGCCTCGGCGAGGGCTACGTAAATATGTAATAAACTAAGGTAGGTGTAATATAAAAATTAAAGTTATGGTCCAAAAACTAGTTTTTCATTTCAACATTTTTTCGAGCTATCCGCACGTGAGTGGTGTCGTTAGAAGCGCCTCGGCGAGGGCTAGCTAAATATGTAATAAACTAAGGTAGGTGTAATATAAAAATTAAAGTTATGGTCCAAAAACTAGTTTTTCATTTCAACATTTTTTCGAGCTATCCGCACGTGAGTGGTGTCGTTAGAAGCGCCTCGGCGAGGGCTAGCTAAATATGTAATAAACTAAGGTAGGTGTAATATAAAAATTAAAGTTATGGTCCAAAAACTAGTTTTTCATTTCAACATTTTTTCGAGCTATCCGCACGTGAGTGGTGTCGTTAGAAGCGCCTCGGCGAGGGCTACGTAAATATGTAATAAACTAAGGTAGGTGTAATATAAAAATTAAAGTTATGGTCCAAAAACTAGTTTTTCATTTCAACATTTTTTCGAGCTATCCGCACGTGAGTGGTGTCGTTAGAAGCGCCTCGGCGAGGGCTACGTAAATATGTAATAAACTAAGGTAGGTGTAATATAAAAATTAAAGTTATGGTCCAAAAACTAGTTTTTCATTTCAACATTTTTTCGAGCTATCCGCACGTGAGTGGTGTCGTTAGAAGCGCCTCGGCGAGGGCTACGTAAATATGTAATAAACTAAGGTAGGTGTAATATAAAAATTAAAGTTATGGTCCAAAAACTAGTTTTTCATTTCAACATTTTTTCGAGCTATCCGCACGTGAGTGGTGTCGTTAGAAGCGCCTCGGCGAGGGCTACGTAAATATGTAATAAACTAAGGTAGGTGTAATATAAAAATTAAAGTTATGGTCCAAAAACTAGTTTTTCATTTCAACATTTTTTCGAGCTATCCGCACGTGAGTGGTGTCGTTAGAAGCGCCTCGGCGAGGGCTACGTAAATATGTAATAAACTAAGGTAGGTGTAATATAAAAATTAAAGTTATGGTCCAAAAACTAGTTTTTCATTTCAACATTTTTTCGAGCTATCCGCACGTGAGTGGTGTCGTTAGAAGCGCCTCGGCGAGGGCTACGTAAATATGTAATAAACTAAGGTAGGTGTAATATAAAAATTAAAGTTATGGTCCAAAAACTAGTTTTTCATTTCAACATTTTTTCGAGCTATCCGCACGTGAGTGGTGTCGTTAGAAGCGCCTCGGCGAGGGCTAGCTAAATATGTAATAAACTAAGGTAGGTGTAATATAAAAATTAAAGTTATGGTCCAAAAACTAGTTTTTCATTTCAACATTTTTTCGAGCTATCCGCACGTGAGTGGTGTCGTTAGAAGCGCCTAGGCGAGGGCTAGCTAAATATGTAATAAACTAAGGTAGGTGTAATATAAAAATTAAAGTTATGGTCCAAAAACTAGTTTTTCATTTCAACATTTTTTCGAGCTATCCGCACGTGAGTGGTGTCGTTAGAAGCGCCTCGGCGAGGGCTAGCTAAATATGTAATAAACTAAGGTAGGTGTAATATAAAAATTAAAGTTATGGTCCAAAAACTAGTTTTTCATTTCAACATTTTTTCGAGCTATCCGCACGTGAGTGGTGTCGTTAGAAGCGCCTAGGCGAGGGCTAGCTAAATATGTAATAAACTAAGGTAGGTGTAATATAAAAATTAAAGTTATGGTCCAAAAACTAGTTTTTCATTTCAACATTTTTTCGAGCTATCCGCACGTGAGTGGTGTCGTTAGAAGCGCCTCGGCGAGGGCTACGTAAATATGTAATAAACTAAGGTAGGTGTAATATAAAAATTAAAGTTATGGTCCAAAAACTAGTTTTTCATTTCAACATTTTTTCGAGCTATCCGCACGTGAGTGGTGTCGTTAGAAGCGCCTCGGCGAGGGCTACGTAAATATGTAATAAACTAAGGTAGGTGTAATATAAAAATTAAAGTTATGGTCCAAAAACTAGTTTTTCATTTCAACATTTTTTCGAGCTATCCGCACGTGAGTGGTGTCGTTAGAAGCGCCTCGGCGAGGGCTACGTAAATATGTAATAAACTAAGGTAGGTGTAATATAAAAATTAAAGTTATGGTCCAAAAACTAGTTTTTCATTTCAACATTTTTTCGAGCTATCCGCACGTGAGTGGTGTCGTTAGAAGCGCCTCGGCGAGGGCTACGTAAATATGTAATAAACTAAGGTAGGTGTAATATAAAAATTAAAGTTATGGTCCAAAAACTAGTTTTTCATTTCAACATTTTTTCGAGCTATCCGCACGTGAGTGGTGTCGTTAGAAGCGCCTCGGCGAGGGCTACGTAAATATGTAATAAACTAAGGTAGGTGTAATATAAAAATTAAAGTTATGGTCCAAAAACTAGTTTTTCATTTCAACATTTTTTCGAGCTATCCGCACGTGAGTGGTGTCGTTAGAAGCGCCTCGGCGAGGGCTACGTAAATATGTAATAAACTAAGGTAGGTGTAATATAAAAATTAAAGTTATGGTCCAAAAACTAGTTTTTCATTTCAACATTTTTTCGAGCTATCCGCACGTGAGTGGTGTCGTTAGAAGCGCCTCGGCGAGGGCTACGTAAATATGTAATAAACTAAGGTAGGTGTAATATAAAAATTAAAGTTATGGTCCAAAAACTAGTTTTTCATTTCAACATTTTTTCGAGCTTTCCGCACGTGAGTGGTGTCGTTAGAAGCGCCTCGGCGAGGGCTACGTAAATATGTAATAAACTAAGGTAGGTGTAATATAAAAATTAAAGTTATGGTCCAAAAACTAGTTTTTCATTTCAACATTTTTTCGAGCTATCCGCACGTGAGTGGTGTCGTTAGAAGCGCCTCGGCGAGGGCTACGTAAATATGTAATAAACTAAGATAGGTGTAATATAAAAATTAAAGTTATGGTCCAAAAACTAGTTTTTCATTTCAACATTTTTTCGAGCTATCCGCACGTGAGTGGTGTCGTTAGAAGCGCCTCGGCGAGGGCTACGTAAATATGTAATAAACTAAGGTAGGTGTAATATAAAAATTAAAGTTATGGTCCAAAAACTAGTTTTTCATTTCAACATTTTTTCGAGCTATCCGCACGTGAGTGGTGTCGTTAGAAGCGCCTCGGCGAGGGCTACGTAAATATGTAATAAACTAAGGTAGGTGTAATATAAAAATTAAAGTTATGGTCCAAAAACTAGTTTTTCATTTCAACATTTTTTCGAGCTTTCCGCACGTGAGTGGTGTCGTTAGAAGCGCCTCGGCGAGGGCTACGTAAATATGTAATAAACTAAGGTAGGTGTAATATAAAAATTAAAGTTATGGTCCAAAAACTAGTTTTTCATTTCAACATTTTTTCGAGCTATCCGCACGTGAGTGGTGTCGTTAGAAGCGCCTCGGCGAGGGCTACGTAAATATGTAATAAACTAAGGTAGGTGTAATATAAAAATTAAAGTTATGGTCCAAAAACTAGTTTTTCATTTCAACATTTTTTCGAGCTTTCCGCACGTGAGTGGTGTCGTTAGAAGCGCCTCGGCGAGGGCTACGTAAATATGTAATAAACTAAGGTAGGTGTAATATAAAAATTAAAGTTATGGTCCAAAAACTAGTTTTTCATTTCAACATTTTTTCGAGCTATCCGCACGTGAGTGGTGTCGTTAGAAGCGCCTCGGCGAGGGCTACGTAAATATGTAATAAACTAAGATAGGTGTAATATAAAAATTAAAGTTATGGTCCAAAAACTAGTTTTTCATTTCAACATTTTTTCGAGCTATCCGCACGTGAGTGGTGTCGTTAGAAGCGCCTCGGCGAGGGCTACGTAAATATGTAATAAACTAAGGTAGGTGTAATATAAAAATTAAAGTTATGGTCCAAAAACTAGTTTTTCATTTCAACATTTTTTCGAGCTATCCGCACGTGAGTGGTGTCGTTAGAAGCGCCTCGGCGAGGGCTACGTAAATATGTAATAAACTAAGGTAGGTGTAATATAAAAATTAAAGTTATGGTCCAAAAACTAGTTTTTCATTTCAACATTTTTTCGAGCTATCCGCACGTGAGTGGTGTCGTTAGAAGCGCCTCGGCGAGGGCTACGTAAATATGTAATAAACTAAGGTAGGTGTAATATAAAAATTAAAGTTATGGTCCAAAAACTAGTTTTTCATTTCAACATTTTTTCGAGCTATCCGCACGTGAGTGGTGTCGTTAGAAGCGCCTCGGCGAGGGCTACGTAAATATGTAATAAACTAAGGTAGGTGTAATATAAAAATTAAAGTTATGGTCCAAAAACTAGTTTTTCATTTCAACATTTTTTCGAGCTATCCGCACGTGAGTGGTGTCGTTAGAAGCGCCTCGGCGAGGGCTACGTAAATATGTAATAAACTAAGGTAGGTGTAATATAAAAATTAAAGTTATGGTCCAAAAACTAGTTTTTCATTTCAACATTTTTTCGAGCTATCCGCACGTGAGTGGTGTCGTTAGAAGCGCCTCGGCGAGGGCTACGTAAATATGTAATAAACTAAGGTAGGTGTAATATAAAAATTAAAGTTATGGTCCAAAAACTAGTTTTTCATTTCAACATTTTTTCGAGCTTTCCGCACGTGAGTGGTGTCGTTAGAAGCGCCTCGGCGAGGGCTACGTAAATATGTAATAAACTAAGGTAGGTGTAATATAAAAATTAAAGTTATGGTCCAAAAACTAGTTTTTCATTTCAACATTTTTTCGAGCTATCCGCACGTGAGTGGTGTCGTTAGAAGCGCCTCGGCGAGGGCTACGTAAATATGTAATAAACTAAGGTAGGTGTAATATAAAAATTAAAGTTATGGTCCAAAAACTAGTTTTTCATTTCAACATTTTTTCGAGCTATCCGCACGTGAGTGGTGTCGTTAGAAGCGCCTCGGCGAGGGCTACGTAAATATGTAATAAACTAAGGTAGGTGTAATATAAAAATTAAAGTTATGGTCCAAAAACTAGTTTTTCATTTCAACATTTTTTCGAGCTATCCGCACGTGAGTGGTGTCGTTAGAAGCGCCTCGGCGAGGGCTACGTAAATATGTAATAAACTAAGGTAGGTGTAATATAAAAATTAAAGTTATGGTCCAAAAACTAGTTTTTCATTTCAACATTTTTTCGAGCTATCCGCACGTGAGTGGTGTCGTTAGAAGCGCCTCGGCGAGGGCTACGTAAATATGTAATAAACTAAGGTAGGTGTAATATAAAAATTAAAGTTATGGTCCAAAAACTAGTTTTTCATTTCAACATTTTTTCGAGCTATCCGCACGTGAGTGGTGTCGTTAGAAGCGCCTCGGCGAGGGCTACGTAAATATGTAATAAACTAAGGTAGGTGTAATATAAAAATTAAAGTTATGGTCCAAAAACTAGTTTTTCATTTCAACATTTTTTCGAGCTATCCGCACGTGAGTGGTGTCGTTAGAAGCGCCTCGGCGAGGGCTACGTAAATATGTAATAAACTAAGGTAGGTGTAATATAAAAATTAAAGTTATGGTCCAAAAACTAGTTTTTCATTTCAACATTTTTTCGAGCTATCCGCACGTGAGTGGTGTCGTTAGAAGCGCCTCGGCGAGGGCTACGTAAATATGTAATAAACTAAGGTAGGTGTAATATAAAAATTAAAGTTATGGTCCAAAAACTAGTTTTTCATTTCAACATTTTTTCGAGCTATCCGCACGTGAGTGGTGTCGTTAGAAGCGCCTCGGCGAGGGCTACGTAAATATGTAATAAACTAAGGTAGGTGTAATATAAAAATTAAAGTTATGGTCCAAAAACTAGTTTTTCATTTCAACATTTTTTCGAGCTATCCGCACGTGAGTGGTGTCGTTTAGAAGCGCCTCGGCGAGGGCTACGTAAATATGTAATAAACTAAGGTAGGTGTAATATAAAAATTAAAGTTATGGTCCAAAAACTAGTTTTTCATTTCAACATTTTTTCGAGCTATCCGCACGTGAGTGGTGTCGTTAGAAGCGCCTCGGCGAGGGCTACGTAAATATGTAATAAACTAAGGTAGGTGTAATATAAAAATTAAAGTTATGGTCCAAAAACTAGTTTTTCATTTCAACATTTTTTCGAGCTATCCGCACGTGAGTGGTGTCGTTAGAAGCGCCTCGGCGAGGGCTACGTAAATATGTAATAAACTAAGGTAGGTGTAATATAAAAATTAAAGTTATGGTCCAAAAACTAGTTTTTCATTTCAACATTTTTTCGAGCTATCCGCACGTGAGTGGTGTCGTTAGAAGCGCCTCGGCGAGGGCTACGTAAATATGTAATAAACTAAGGTAGGTGTAATATAAAAATTAAAGTTATGGTCCAAAAACTAGTTTTTCATTTCAACATTTTTTCGAGCTATCCGCACGTGAGTGGTGTCGTTAGAAGCGCCTCGGCGAGGGCTACGTAAATATGTAATAAACTAAGGTAGGTGTAATATAAAAATTAAAGTTATGGTCCAAAAACTAGTTTTTCATTTCAACATTTTTTCGAGCTATCCGCACGTGAGTGGTGTCGTTAGAAGCGCCTCGGCGAGGGCTACGTAAATATGTAATAAACTAAGGTAGGTGTAATATAAAAATTAAAGTTATGGTCCAAAAACTAGTTTTTCATTTCAACATTTTTTCGAGCTATCCGCACGTGAGTGGTGTCGTTAGAAGCGCCTCGGCGAGGGCTACGTAAATATGTAATAAACTAAGGTAGGTGTAATATAAAAATTAAAGTTATGGTCCAAAAACTAGTTTTTCATTTCAACATTTTTTCGAGCTATCCGCACGTGAGTGGTGTCGTTAGAAGCGCCTCGGCGAGGGCTACGTAAATATGTAATAAACTAAGGTAGGTGTAATATAAAAATTAAAGTTATGGTCCAAAAACTAGTTTTTCATTTCAACATTTTTTCGAGCTATCCGCACGTGAGTG
>CAJQGB010000066.1:0-22606 GCA_905475315.1 Autographa pulchrina | reverse complement strand
TTACATATTTACGTAGCCCTCGCCGAGGCGCTTCTAACGACACCACTCACGTGCGGATAGCTCGAAAAAATGTTGAAATGAAAAACTAGTTTTTGGACCATAACTTTAATTTTTATATTACACCTACCTTAGTTTATTACATATTTACGTAGCCCTCGCCGAGGCGCTTCTAACGACACCACTCACGTGCGGATAGCTCGAAAAAATGTTGAAATGAAAAACTAGTTTTTGGACCATAACTTTAATTTTTATATTACACCTACCTTAGTTTATTACATATTTACGTAGCCCTCGCCGAGGCGCTTCTAACGACACCACTCACGTGCGGATAGCTCGAAAAAATGTTGAAATGAAAAACTAGTTTTTGGACCATAACTTTAATTTTTATATTACACCTACCTTAGTTTATTACATATTTACGTAGCCCTCGCCGAGGCGCTTCTAACGACACCACTCACGTGCGGATAGCTCGAAAAAATGTTGAAATGAAAAACTAGTTTTTGGACCATAACTTTAATTTTTATATTACACCTACCTTAGTTTATTACATATTTACGTAGCCCTCGCCGAGGCGCTTCTAACGACACCACTCACGTGCGGATAGCTCGAAAAAATGTTGAAATGAAAAACTAGTTTTTGGACCATAACTTTAATTTTTATATTACACCTACCTTAGTTTATTACATATTTACGTAGCCCTCGCCGAGGCGCTTCTAACGACACCACTCACGTGCGGATAGCTCGAAAAAATTTTGAAATGAAAAACTAGTTTTTGGACCATAACTTTAATTTTTATATTACACCTACCTTAGTTTATTACATATTTACGTAGCCCTCGCCGAGGCGCTTCTAACGACACAACTCACGTGCGGATAGCTCGAAAAAATGTTGAAATGAAAAACTAGTTTTTGGACCATAACTTTAATTTTTATATTACACCTACCTTAGTTTATTACATATTTACGTAGCCCTCGCCGAGGCGCTTCTAACGACACCACTCACGTGCGGATAGCTCGAAAAAATGTTGAAATGAAAAACTAGTTTTTGGACCATAACTTTAATTTTTATATTACACCTACCTTAGTTTATTACATATTTACGTAGCCCTCGCCGAGGCGCTTCTAACGACACCACTCACGTGCGGATAGCTCGAAAAAATGTTGAAATGAAAAACTAGTTTTTGGACCATAACTTTAATTTTTATATTACACCTACCTTAGTTTATTACATATTTACGTAGCCCTCGCCGAGGCGCTTCTAACGACACCACCCACGTGCGGATAGCTCGAAAAAATGTTGAAATGAAAAACTAGTTTTTGGACCATAACTTTAATTTTTATATTACACCTACCTTAGTTTATTACATATTTACGTAGCCCTCGCCGAGGCGCTTCTAACGACACCACTCACGTGCGGATAGCTCGAAAAAATGTTGAAATGAAAAACTAGTTTTTGGACCATAACTTTAATTTTTATATTACACCTACCTTAGTTTATTACATATTTACGTAGCGCTCGCCGAGGCGCTTCTAACGACACCTCTCACGTGCGGATAGCTCGAAAAAATGTTGAAATGAAAAACTAGTTTTTGGACCATATCTTTAATTTTTATATTACACCTACCTTAGTTTATTACATATTTACGTAGCCCTCGCCGAGGCGCTTCTAACGACACCACTCACGTGCGGATAGCTCGAAAAAATGTTGAAATGAAAAACTAGTTTTTGGACCATAACTTTAATTTTATATAACACCTACCTTAGTTTATTACATATTTAGCTAGCCCTCGCCGAGGCGCTTCTAACGACACCACTCACGTGCGGATAGCTCGAAAAAATGTTGAAATGAAAAACTAGTTTTTGGACCATAACTTTAATTTTTATATTACACCTACCTTAGTTTATTACATATTTACGTAGCCCTCGCCGAGGCGCTTCTAACGACACCACCCACGTGCGGATAGCTCGAAAAAATGTTGAAATGAAAAACTAGTTTTTGGACCATAACTTTAATTTTTATATTACACCTACCTTAGTTTATTACATATTTACGTAGCCCTCGCCGAGGCGCTTCTAACGACACCACTCACGTGCGGATAGCTCGAAAAAATGTTGAAATGAAAAACTAGTTTTTGGACCATAACTTTAATTTTTATATTACACCTACCTTAGTTTATTACATATTTACGTAGCCCTCGCCGAGGCGCTTCTAACGACACCACTCACGTGCGGATAGCTCGAAAAAATGTTGAAATGAAAAACTAGTTTTTGGACCATAACTTTAATTTTTATATTACACCTACCTTAGTTTATTACATATTTACGTAGCCCTCGCCGAGGCGCTTCTAACGACACCACTCACGTGCGGATAGCTCGAAAAAATGTTGAAATGAAAAACTAGTTTTTGGACCATAACTTTAATTTTTATATTACACCTACCTTAGTTTATTACATATTTACGTAGCCCTCGCCGAGGCGCTTCTAACGACACCACTCACGTGCGGATAGCTCGAAAAAATGTTGAAATGAAAAACTAGTTTTTGGACCATAACTTTAATTTTTATATTACACCTACCTTAGTTTATTACATATTTACGTAGCCCTCGCCGAGGCGCTTCTAACGACACCACTCACGTGCGGATAGCTCGAAAAAATGTTGAAATGAAAAACTAGTTTTTGGACCATAACTTTAATTTTTATATTACACCTACCTTAGTTTATTACATATTTACGTAGCCCTCGCCGAGGCGCTTCTAACGACACCACTCACGTGCGGATAGCTCGAAAAAATGTTGAAATGAAAAACTAGTTTTTGGACCATAACTTTAATTTTTATATTACACCTACCTTAGTTTATTACATATTTACGTAGCCCTCGCCGAGGCGCTTCTAACGACACCACTCACGTGCGGATAGCTCGAAAAAATGTTGAAATGAAAAACTAGTTTTTGGACCATAACTTTAATTTTTATATTACACCTACCTTAGTTTATTACATATTTACGTAGCCCTCGCCGAGGCGCTTCTAACGACACCACTCACGTGCGGATAGCTCGAAAAAATGTTGAAATGAAAAAACTAGTTTTTGGACCATAACTTTAATTTTTATATTACACCTACCTTAGTTTATTACATATTTACGTAGCCCTCGCCGAGGCGCTTCTAACGACATCTCTCACGTGCGGATAGCTCGAAAAAATGTTGAAATGAAAAACTAGTTTTTGGACCATATCTTTAATTTTTATATTACACCTACCTTAGTTTATTACATATTTACGTAGCCCTCGCCGAGGCGCTTCTAACGACACCACTCACGTGCGGATAGCTCGAAAAAATGTTGAAATGAAAAACTAGTTTTTGGACCATAACTTTAATTTTTATATTACACCTACCTTAGTTTATTACATATTTACGTAGCCCTCGCCGAGGCGCTTCTAACGACACCACTCACGTGCGGATAGCTCGAAAAAAATGTTGAAATGAAAAACTAGTTTTTGGACCATAACTTTAATTTTTATATTACACCTACCTTAGTTTATTACATATTTACGTAGCCCTCGCCGAGGCGCTTCTAACGACACCACTCACGTGCGGATAGCTCGAAAAAATGTTGAAATGAAAAACTAGTTTTTGGACCATAACTTTAATTTTTATATTACACCTACCTTAGTTTATTACATATTTACGTAGCCCTCGCCGAGGCGCTTCTAACGACACCACTCACGTGCGGATAGCTCGAAAAAATGTTGAAATGAAAAACTAGTTTTTGGACCATAACTTTAATTTTTATATTACACCTACCTTAGTTTATTACATATTTACGTAGCCCTCGCCGAGGCGCTTCTAACGACACCACTCACGTGCGGATAGCTCGAAAAAATGTTGAAATGAAAAACTAGTTTTTGGACCATAACTTTAATTTTTATATTACACCTACCTTAGTTTATTACATATTTACGTAGCCCTCGCCGAGGCGCTTCTAACGACACCACTCACGTGCGGATAGCTCGAAAAAATGTTGAAATGAAAAACTAGTTTTTGGACCATAACTTTAATTTTTATATTACACCTACCTTAGTTTATTACATATTTACGTAGCCCTCGCCGAGGCGCTTCTAACGACACCACTCACGTGCGGATAGCTCGAAAAAATATTGAAATGAAAAACTAGTTTTTGGACCATAACTTTAATTTTTATATTACACCTACCTTAGTTTATTACATATTTACGTAGCCCTCGCCGAGGCGCTTCTAACGACACCACTCACGTGCGGATAGCTCGAAAAAATGTTGAAATAAAAAACTAGTTTTTGGACCATAACTTTAATTTTTATATTACACCTACCTTAGTTTATTACATATTTACGTAGCCCTCGCCGAGGCGCTTCTAACGACACCACTCACGTGCGGATAGCTCGAAAAAATGTTGAAATGAAAAACTAGTTTTTGGACCATAACTTTAATTTTTATATTACACCTACCTTAGTTTATTACATATTTACGTAGCCCTCGCCGAGGCGCTTCTAACGACACCACTCACGTGCGGATAGCTCGAAAAAATGTTGAAATGAAAAACTAGTTTTTGGACCATAACTTTAATTTTTATATTACACCTACCTTAGTTTATTACATATTTACGTAGCCCTCGCCGAGGCGCTTCTAACGACACCACTCACGTGCGGATAGCTCGAAAAAATGTTGAAATGAAAAACTAGTTTTTGGACCATAACTTTAATTTTTATATTACACCTACCTTAGTTTATTACATATTTACGTAGCCCTCGCCGAGGCGCTTCTAACGACACCACTCACGTGCGGATAGCTCGAAAAAATGTTGAAATGAAAAACTAGTTTTTGGACCATAACTTTAATTTTTATATTACACCTACCTTAGTTTATTACATATTTACGTAGCCCTCGCCGAGGCGCTTCTAACGACACCACTCACGTGCGGATAGCTCGAAAAAATGTTGAAATGAAAAACTAGTTTTTGGACCATAACTTTAATTTTTATATTACACCTACCTTAGTTTATTACATAT
Source organism: Autographa pulchrina (assembly GCA_905475315.1). Taxonomy (NCBI): domain Eukaryota; kingdom Metazoa; phylum Arthropoda; class Insecta; order Lepidoptera; family Noctuidae; genus Autographa; species Autographa pulchrina. The sequence continues at coordinate 17,565 of CAJQGB010000066.1, read as the reverse complement.
TTACGTAGCCCTCGCCGAGGCGCTTCTAACGACACCACTCACGTGCGGATAGCTCGAAAAAATGTTGAAATGAAAAACTAGTTTTTGGACCATAACTTTAATTTTTATATTACACCTACCTTAGTTTATTACATATTTACGTAGCCCTCGCAGAGGCGCTTCTAACGACACCACTCACGTGCGGATAGCTCGAAAAAATGTTGAAATGAAAAACTAGTTTTTGGACCATAACTTTAATTTTTATATTACACCTACCTTAGTTTATTACATATTTACGTAGCCCTCGCCGAGGCGCTTCTAACGACACCACTCACGTGCGGATAGCTCGAAAAAATGTTGAAATGAAAAACTAGTTTTTGGACCATAACTTTAATTTTTATATTACACCTACCTTAGTTTATTACATATTTACGTAGCCCTCGCCGAGGCGCTTCTAACGACACCACTCACGTGCGGATAGCTCGAAAAAATGTTGAAATGAAAAACTAGTTTTTGGACCATAACTTTAATTTTATATTACACCTACCTTAGTTTATTACATATTTACGTAGCCCTCGCCGAGGCGCTTCTAACGACACCACTCACGTGCGGATAGCTCGAAAAAATGTTGAAATGAAAAACTAGTTTTTGGACCATAACTTTAATTTTTATATTACACCTACCTTAGTTTATTACATATTTACGTAGCCCTCGCCGAGGCGCTTCTAACGACACCACTCACGTGCGGATAGCTCGAAAAAATGTTGAAATGAAAAACTAGTTTTTGGACCATAACTTTAATTTTTATATTACACCTACCTTAGTTTATTACATATTTACGTAGCCCTCGCCGAGGCGCTTCTAACGACACCACTCACGTGCGGATAGCTCGAAAAAATGTTGAAATGAAAAACTAGTTTTTGGACCGTAACTTTAATTTTTATATTACACCTACCTTAGTTTATTACATATTTACGTAGCCCTCGCCGAGGCGCTTCTAACGACACCACTCACGTGCGGATAGCTCGAAAAAATGTTGAAATGAAAAACTAGGTTTTTGGACCATAACTTTAATTTTTATATTACACCTACCTTAGTTTATTACATATTTACGTAGCCCTCGCCGAGGCGCTTCTAACGACACCACTCACGTGCGGATAGCTCGAAAAAATGTTGAAATGAAAAACTAGTTTTTGGACCATAACTTTAATTTTTATATTACACCTACCTTAGTTTATTACATATTTACGTAGCCCTCGCCGAGGCGCTTCTAACGACACACTCACGTGCGGATAGCTCGAAAAAATGTTGAAATGAAAAACTAGTTTTTGGACCATAACTTTAATTTTTATATTACACCTACCTTAGTTTATTACATATTTACGTAGCCCTCGCCGAGGCGCTTCTAACGACACCACTCACGTGCGGATAGCTCGAAAAAATGTTGAAATGAAAAACTAGTTTTTGGACCATAACTTTAATTTTTATATTACACCTACCTTAGTTTATTACATATTACGTAGCCCTCGCCGAGGCGCTTCTAACGACACCACTCACGTGCGGATAGCTCGAAAAAATGTTGAAATGAAAAACTAGTTTTTGGACCATAACTTTAATTTTTATATTACACCTACCTTAGTTTATTACATATTTACGTAGCCCTCGCCGAGGCGCTTCTAACGACACCACTCACGTGCGGATAGCTCGAAAAAATGTTGAAATGAAAAACTAGTTTTTGGACCATAACTTTAATTTTTATATTACACCTACCTTAGTTTATTACATATTTACGTAGCCCTCGCCGAGGCGCTTCTAACGACACCACTCACGTGCGGATAGCTCGAAAAAATGTTGAAATGAAAAACTAGTTTTTGGACCATAACTTTAATTTTTATATTACACCTACCTTAGTTTATTACATATTTACGTAGCCCTCGCAGAGGCGCTTCTAACGACACCACTCACGTGCGGATAGCTCGAAAAAATGTTGAAATGAAAAACTAGTTTTTGGACCATAACTTTAATTTTTATATTTACACCTACCTTAGTTTATTACATATTTACGTAGCCCTCGCCGAGGCGCTTCTAACGACACCACTCACGTGCGGATAGCTCGAAAAAATGTTGAAATGAAAAAACTAGTTTTTGGACCATAACTTTAATTTTTATATTACACCTACCTTAGTTTATTACATATTTACGTAGCCCTCGCCGAGGCGCTTCTAACGACACCACTCACGTGCGGATAGCTCGAAAAAATGTTGAAATGAAAAACTAGTTTTTGGACCATAACTTTAATTTTTATATTACACCTACCTTAGTTTATTACATATTTACGTAGCCCTCGCCGAGGCGCTTCTAACGACACCACTCACGTGCGGATAGCTCGAAAAAATGTTGAAATGAAAAACTAGTTTTTGGACCATAACTTTAATTTTTATATTACACCTACCTTAGTTTATTACATATTTACGTAGCCCTCGCCGAGGCGCTTCTAACGACACCACTCACGTGCGGATAGCTCGAAAAAATGTTGAAATGAAAAAACTAGTTTTTGGACCATAACTTTAATTTTTATATTACACCTACCTTAGTTTATTACATATTTACGTAGCCCTCGCCGAGGCGCTTCTAACGACACCACTCACGTGCGGATAGCTCGAAAAAATGTTGAAATGAAAAACTAGTTTTTGGACCGTAACTTTAATTTTTATATTACACCTACCTTAGTTTATTACATATTTACGTAGCCCTCGCCGAGGCGCTTCTAACGACACCACTCACGTGCGGATAGCTCGAAAAAATGTTGAAATGAAAAACTAGTTTTTGGACCATAACTTTAATTTTTATATTACACCTACCTTAGTTTATTACATATTTACGTAGCCCTCGCCGAGGCGCTTCTAACGACACCACTCACGTGCGGATAGCTCGAAAAAATGTTGAAATGAAAAACTAGTTTTTGGACCATAACTTTAATTTTTATATTACACCTACCTTAGTTTATTACATATTTACGTAGCCCTCGCCGAGGCGCTTCTAACGACACCACTCACGTGCGGATAGCTCGAAAAAATGTTGAAATGAAAAACTAGTTTTTGGACCATAACTTTAATTTTTATATTACACCTACCTTAGTTTATTACATATTTACGTAGCCCTCGCCGAGGGCGCTTCTAACGACACCACTCACGTGCGGATAGCTCGAAAAAATGTTGAAATGAAAAACTAGTTTTTGGACCATAACTTTAATTTTTATATTACACCTACCTTAGTTTATTACATATTTACGTAGCCCTCGCCGAGGCGCTTCTAACGACACCACTCACGTGCGGATAGCTCGAAAAAATGTTGAAATGAAAACTAGTTTTTGGACCATAACTTTAATTTTTATATTACACCTACCTTAGTTTATTACATATTTACGTAGCCCTCGCCGAGGCGCTTCTAACGACACCACTCACGTGCGGATAGCTCGAAAAAATTTTGAAATGAAAAACTAGTTTTTGGACCATAACTTTAATTTTTATATTACACCTACCTTAGTTTATTACATATTTACGTAGCCCTCGCCGAGGCGCTTCTAACGACACCACTCACGTGCGGATAGCTCGAAAAAATGTTGAAATGAAAAACTAGTTTTTGGACCATAACTTTAATTTTTATATTACACCTACCTTAGTTTATTACATATTTACGTAGCCCTCGCCGAGGCGCTTCTAACGACACCACTCACGTGCGGATAGCTCGAAAAAATGTTGAAATGAAAAACTAGTTTTTGGACCATAACTTTAATTTTTATATTACACCTACCTTAGTTTATTACATATTTACGTAGCCCTCGCCGAGGCGCTTCTAACGACACCACTCACGTGCGGATAGCTCGAAAAAATGTTGAAATGAAAAACTAGTTTTTGGACCATAACTTTAATTTTTATATTACACCTACCTTAGTTTATTACATATTTACGTAGCCCTCGCCGAGGCGCTTCTAACGACACCACCCACGTGCGGATAGCTCGAAAAAATGTTGAAATGAAAAACTAGTTTTTGGACCATAACTTTAATTTTTATATTACACCTACCTTAGTTTATTACATATTTACGTAGCCCTCGCCGAGGCGCTTCTAACGACACCACTCACGTGCGGATAGCTCGAAAAAATGTTGAAATGAAAAACTAGTTTTTGGACCATAACTTTAATTTTTATATTACACCTACCTTAGTTTATTACATATTTACGTAGCCCTCGCCGAGGCGCTTCTAACGACACCTCTCACGTGCGGATAGCTCGAAAAAATGTTGAAATGAAAAACTAGTTTTTGGACCATATCTTTAATTTTTATATTACACCTACCTTAGTTTATTACATATTTACGTAGCCCTCGCCGAGGCGCTTCTAACGACACCACTCACGTGCGGATAGCTCGAAAAAATGTTGAAATGAAAAACTAGTTTTTGGACCATAACTTTAATTTTTATATTACACCTACCTTAGTTTATTACATATTTACGTAGCCCTCGCCGAGGCGCTTCTAACGACACCACTCACGTGCGGATAGCTCGAAAAAATGTTGAAATGAAAAACTAGTTTTTGGACCATAACTTTAATTTTTATATTACACCTACCTTAGTTTATTACATATTTACGTAGCCCTCGCCGAGGCGCTTCTAACGACACCACTCACGTGCGGATAGCTCGAAAAAATGTTGAAATGAAAAACTAGTTTTTGGACCATAACTTTAATTTTTATATTACACCTACCTTAGTTTATTACATATTTACGTAGCCCTCGCCGAGGCGCTTCTAACGACACCACTCACGTGCGGATAGCTCGAAAAAATGTTGAAATGAAAAACTAATTTTTGGACCATAACTTTAATTTTTATATTACACCTACCTTAGTTTATTACATATTTACGTAGCCCTCGCCGAGGCGCTTCTAACGACACCACTCACGTGCGGATAGCTCGAAAAAATGTTGAAATGAAAAACTAGTTTTTGAACCATAACTTTAATTTTTATATTACACCTACCTTAGTTTATTACATATTTACGTAGCCCTCGCCGAGGCGCTTCTAACGACACCACTCACGTGCGGATAGCTCGAAAAAATGTTGAAATGAAAAACTAGTTTTTGGACCATAACTTTAATTTTTATATTACACCTACCTTAGTTTATTACATATTTACGTAGCCCTCGCCGAGGCGCTTCTAACGACACCACTCACGTGCGGATAGCTCGAAAAAATGTTGAAATGAAAAACTAGTTTTTGGACCATAACTTTAATTTTTATATTACACCTACCTTAGTTTATTACATATTTAGCTAGCCCTCGCCGAGGCGCTTCTAACGACACCACTCACGTGCGGATAGCTCGAAAAAATGTTGAAATGAAAAACTAGTTTTTGGACCATAAATTTAATTTTTATATTACACCTACCTTAGTTTATTACATATTTACGTAGCCCTCGCCGAGGCGCTTCTAACGACACCACTCACGTGCGGATAGCTCGAAAAAATGTTGAAATGAAAAACTAGTTTTTGAACCATAACTTTAATTTTTATATTACACCTACCTTAGTTTATTACATATTTACGTAGCCCTCGCCGAGGCGCTTCTAACGACACCACTCACGTGCGGATAGCTCGAAAAAATGTTGAAATGAAAAACTAGTTTTTGGACCATAACTTTAATTTTTATATTACACCTACCTTAGTTTATTACATATTTACGTAGCCCTCGCCGAGGCGCTTCTAACGACACCACTCACGTGCGGATAGCTCGAAAAAATGTTGAAATGAAAAACTAATTTTTGGACCATAACTTTAATTTTTATATTACACCTACCTTAGTTTATTACATATTTACGTAGCCCTCGCCGAGGCGCTTCTAACGACACCACTCACGTGCGGATAGCTCGAAAAAATGTTGAAATGAAAAACTAGTTTTTGAACCATAACTTTAATTTTTATATTACACCTACCTTAGTTTATTACATATTTACGTAGCCCTCGCCGAGGCGCTTCTAACGACACCACTCACGTGCGGATAGCTCGAAAAAATGTTGAAATGAAAAACTAGTTTTTGGACCATAACTTTTATTTTTATATTACACCTACCTTAGTTTATTACATATTTACGTAGCCCTCGCCGAGGCGCTTCTAACGACACCACTCACGTGCGGATAGCTCGAAAAAATGTTGAAATGAAAAACTAGTTTTTGGACCATAACTTTAATTTTTATAACACACCTACCTTAGTTTATTACATATTTAGCTAGCCCTCGCCTAAGCGCTTCTAACGACACCACTCACGTGCGGATAGCTCGAAAAAATGTTGAAATGAAAAACTAGTTTTTGGACCATAACTTTAATTTTTATATTACACCTACCTTAGTTTATTACATATTTACGTAGCCCTCGCCGAGGCGCTTCTAACGACACCACTCACGTGCGGATAGCTCGAAAAAATGTTGAAATGAAAAACTAGTTTTTGGACCATAACTTTAATTTTTATATTACACCTACCTTAGTTTATTACATATTTACGTAGCCCTCGCCGAGGCGCTTCTAACGACACCACTCACGTGCGGATAGCTCGAAAAAATGTTGAAATGAAAAACTAGTTTTTGGACCATAACTTTAATTTTTATATTACACCTACCTTAGTTTATTACATATTTACGTAGCCCTCGCCGAGGCGCTTCTAACGACACCACTCACGTGCGGATAGCTCGAAAAAATGTTGAAATGAAAAAACTAGTTTTTGGACCATAACTTTAATTTTTATATTACACCTACCTTAGTTTATTACATATTTACGTAGCCCTCGCCGAGGCGCTTCTAACGACACCACTCACGTGCGGATAGCTCGAAAAAATGTTGAAATGAAAAACTAGTTTTTGGACCATAACTTTAATTTTTATATTACACCTACCTTAGTTTATTACATATTTACGTAGCCCTCGCCGAGGCGCTTCTAACGACACCACTCACGTGCGGATAGCTCGAAAAAATGTTGAAATGAAAAACTAGTTTTTGGACCATAACTTTAATTTTTATATTACACCTACCTTAGTTTATTACATATTTACGTAGCCCTCGCCGAGGCGCTTCTAACGACACCACTCACGTGCGGATAGCTCGAAAAAATGTTGAAATGAAAAACTAGTTTTTGGACCATAACTTTAATTTTTATATTACACCTACCTTAGTTTATTACATATTTACGTAGCCCTCGCCGAGGCGCTTCTAACGACACCACTCACGTGCGGATAGCTCGAAAAAATGTTGAAATGAAAAACTAGTTTTTGGACCATAACTTTAATTTTTATATTACACCTACCTTAGTTTATTACATATTTACGTAGCCCTCGCCGAGGCGCTTCTAACGACACCACTCACGTGCGGATAGCTCGAAAAAATTTTGAAATGAAAAACTAGTTTTTGGACCATAACTTTAATTTTTATATTACACCTACCTTAGTTTATTACATATTTACGTAGCCCTCGCCGAGGCGCTTCTAACGACACCACTCACGTGCGGATAGCTCGAAAAAATGTTGAAATGAAAAACTAGTTTTTGGACCATAACTTTAATTTTTATATTACACCTACCTTAGTTTATTACATATTTACGTAGCCCTCGCCGAGGCGCTTCTAACGACACCACTCACGTGCCTATAGCTCGAAAAAATGTTGAAATGAAAAACTAGTTTTTGGACCATAACTTTAATTTTTATATTACACCTACCTTAGTTTATTACATATTTACGTAGCCCTCGCCGAGGCGCTTCTAACGACACCACTCACGTGCGGATAGCTCGAAAAAATGTTGAAATGAAAAACTAGTTTTTGGACCATAACTTTAATTTTTATATTACACCTACCTTAGTTTATTACATATTTACGTAGCCCTCGCCGAGGCGCTTCTAACGACACCACCCACGTGCGGATAGCTCGAAAAAATGTTGAAATGAAAAACTAGTTTTTGGACCATAACTTTAATTTTTATATTACACCTACCTTAGTTTATTACATATTTACGTAGCCCTCGCCGAGGCGCTTCTAACGACACCACTCACGTGCGGATAGCTCGAAAAAATGTTGAAATGAAAAACTAGTTTTTGGACCATAACTTTAATTTTTATATTACACCTACCTTAGTTTATTACATATTTACGTAGCCCTCGCCGAGGCGCTTCTAACGACACCTCTCACGTGCGGATAGCTCGAAAAAATGTTGAAATGAAAAACTAGTTTTTGGACCATATCTTTAATTTTTATATTACACCTACCTTAGTTTATCTAGACACACGGCAGTGTGTCCGCCAAGTTCGAGCAAAAAAAAGCGACACACCGGCCGTGGGTTATATTACACGAACCATTTCGGGCCAATTTCGACCACCCTATAACTCAAAACATATTTTATCTACGCATATGAAATTTCGAGTGTCTGTTAACATCCCCTTAATTGTCTAGAATACAAAATTTCATTATTCTACCTATAGCAGTTCTTGAGATATTGACGTCAGAAAATCGCTATTTTTACTATACACTCACTGACTCACTGACTCATCAAAAACCTAGACCACTTCCAATGGTCGTACTGACTTGAAATTTGGCATGAAGATAGGTCTTAAGGTCAAAGTAAAGGGAAAAATCTGAAAACGGCCAAGTGTGAGTTAGTTTTAAAAATAGCGAAGGTGTAACTTTGTTTTACTATGAAGTCATAATGAACTAAATGGGTCTATCTTCCAATGGTCGTACCGACCTGAAACTTGGCTCGAAGGTTTGTCTTTAGGTCGAAATAAAGTAAAAATCTGAAAACGGCCAAGTGTGAGTCAGTTTCGAAAACAATGAATGTGTAATTTTGTTCTACTATAAGTAGGTATGGAGTGGAAATGAGATAAGACTTATTTAAATTTAGATACATACCAATTTAAGACAATACATGTTTGTCTTACAGACAAGAACAATAAAATTGTTCACCACTCTGTGTGTGTCTGTTGCGGGAACCGAACCCACGATTTACGAAGTGCAAAGCAGGTACACTAGGTGCGCTAAATCAGTCAAACAAAAATGAAAAGACTATTTTTCTCGCATAGTCTAAATAATTTCTAATTTTACAACTAAGTGGAATGAGACATTTACTAAAGCAAAAGTGATAAAAAAATTATAAAGATCCTACACCTAACAAAAATAAATGAAATCCCATCAAAAACATAAATGTGAAAGGCTGCCAAGTTCGATACTATGGCAATGCTTCGCCTATAAAAGAAGTGAGATCTGAATAAGTACCAAGTTCCATAAAAATACCTCAAATCATAAATAGTTATAGGAATGCTCACTTGATTTCCAGCAGTTTTTAAGGTACATTTTGAATAAGTATCACGTTACATAGAAATACCTAAAATTATAATAGTCTGAGAAACGCACACCGGTTTTTTTAGCAGTTTCCTGATAACATTTATTATTTTCAGTACTTTTTAATGATGTAACTTGGCAAGTTTTAATAGAAAATTATATACTTGACACATTGCAGTCCAAAGGTGTCGATTCATTGCATTGATAAGGTGTGTGGTGTGTGAAAACTTGCCAAGTAACATCATTAAAAAGTGCTGAAAATAATAAATGTTATCAGGAAACTGCTAAAAAAACCGGTGTGCGTTTCTCTGACTATTATAATTTTAGGTATTTCTATGTAACGTGATACTTATTCAAAATGTACCTTAAAAACTGCTGGAAATCAAGTGAGCATTCCTATAACTATTTATGATTTGAGGTATTTTTATGGAACTTGGTACTTATTCAGATCTCACTTCTTTTATAGGCGAAGCATTGCCATAGTATCGAACTTGGCAGCCTTTCACATTTATGTTTTTGATGGGATTACATATTTACGTAGCCCTCGCCGAGGCGCTTCTAACGACACCACTCACGTGCGGATAGCTCGAAAAAATGTTGAAATGAAAAACTAGTTTTTGGACCATAACTTTAATTTTTATATTACACCTACCTTAGTTTATTACATATTTACGTAGCCCTCGCCGAGGCGCTTCTAACGACACCACTCACGTGCGGATAGCTCGAAAAAATGTTGAAATGAAAAACTAGTTTTTGGACCGTAACTTTAATTTTTATATTACACCTACCTTAGTTTATTACATATTTACGTAGCCCTCGCCGAGGCGCTTCTAACGACACCACTCACGTGCGGATAGCTCGAAAAAATGTTGAAATGAAAAACTAGTTTTTGGACCATAACTTTAATTTTTATATTACACCTACCTTAGTTTATTACATATTTACGTAGCCCTCGCCGAGGCGCTTCTAACGACACCACTCACGTGCGGATAGCTCGAAAAAATGTTGAAATGAAAAACTAGTTTTTGGACCATAACTTTAATTTTTATATTACACCTACCTTAGTTTATTACATATTTACGTAGCCCTCGCCGAGGCGCTTCTAACGACACCACTCACGTGCGGATAGCTCGAAAAAATGTTGAAATGAAAAACTAGTTTTTGGACCATAACTTTAATTTTTATATTACACCTACCTTAGTTTATTACATATTTACGTAGCCCTCGCCGAGGCGCTTCTAACGACACCACTCACGTGCGGATAGCTCGAAAAAATGTTGAAATGAAAAACTAGTTTTTGGACCATAACTTTAATTTTTATATTACACCTACCTTAGTTTATTACATATTTACGTAGCCCTCGCCGAGGCGCTTCTAACGACACCACTCACGTGCGGATAGCTCGAAAAAATGTTGAAATGAAAAACTAGTTTTTGGACCATAACTTTAATTTTTATATTACACCTACCTTAGTTTATTACATATTTACGTAGCCCTCGCCGAGGCGCTTCTAACGACACCACTCACGTGCGGATAGCTCGAAAAAATGTTGAAATGAAAAACTAGTTTTTGGACCATAACTTTAATTTTTATATTACACCTACCTTAGTTTATTACATATTTACGTAGCCCTCGCAGAGGCGCTTCTAACGACACCACTCACGTGCGGATAGCTCGAAAAAATGTTGAAATGAAAAACTAGTTTTTGGACCATAACTTTAATTTTTATATTACACCTACCTTAGTTTATTACATATTTACGTAGCCCTCGCCGAGGCGCTTCTAACGACACCACCCACGTGCGGATAGCTCGAAAAAATGTTGAAATGAAAAACTAGTTTTTGGACCATAACTTTAATTTTTATATTACACCTACCTTAGTTTATTACATATTTACGTAGCCCTTGCCGAGGCGCTTCTAACGACACCACTCACGTGCGGATAGCTCGAAAAAATGTTGAAATGAAAAACTAGTTTTTGGACCATAACTTTAATTTTTATATTACACCTACCTTAGTTTATTACATATTTAGCTAGCCCTCGCCGAGGCGCTTCTAACGACACCACTCACGTGCGGATAGCTCGAAAAAATGTTGAAATGAAAAACTAGTTTTTGGACCATAACTTTAATTTTTATATTACACCTACCTTAGTTTATTACATATTTAGCTAGCCCTCGCCGAGGCGCTTCTAACGACACCACTCACGTGCGGATAGCTCGAAAAAATGTTGAAATGAAAAACTAGTTTTTGGACCATAACTTTAATTTTTATATTACACCTACCTTAGTTTATTACATATTTACGTAGCCCTCGCCGAGGCGCTTCTAACGACACCACTCACGTGCGGATAGCTCGAAAAAATGTTGAAATGAAAAACTAGTTTTTGGACCATAACTTTAATTTTTATATTACACCTACCTTAGTTTATTACATATTTACGTAGCCCTCGCCGAGGCGCTTCTAACGACACCACTCACGTGCGGATAGCTCGAAAAAATGTTGAAATGAAAAACTAGTTTTTGGACCATAACTTTAATTTTTATATTACACCTACCTTAGTTTATTACATATTTACGTAGCCCTCGCCGAGGCGCTTCTAACGACACCACTCACGTGCGGATAGCTCGAAAAAATGTTGAAATGAAAAACTAGTTTTTGGACCATAACTTTAATTTTTATATTACACCTACCTTAGTTTATTACATATTTACGTAGCCCTCGCCGAGGCGCTTCTAACGACACCACCCACGTGCGGATAGCTCGAAAAAATGTTGAAATGAAAAACTAGTTTTTGGACCATAACTTTAATTTTTATATTACACCTACCTTAGTTTATTACATATTTACGTAGCCCTCGCCGAGGCGCTTCTAACGACACCACTCACGTGCGGATAGCTCGAAAAAATGTTGAAATGAAAAACTAGTTTTTGGACCATAACTTTAATTTTTATATTACACCTACCTTAGTTTATTACATATTTACGTAGCCCTCGCCGAGGCGCTTCTAACGACACCACTCACGTGCGGATAGCTCGAAAAAATGTTGAAATGAAAAACTAGTTTTTGGACCATAACTTTAATTTTTATATTACACCTACCTTAGTTTATTACATATTTACGTAGCCCTCGCCGAGGCGCTTCTAACGACACCACTCACGTGCGGATAGCTCGAAAAAATGTTGAAATGAAAAACTAGTTTTTGGACCATAACTTTAATTTTTATATTACACCTACCTTAGTTTATTACATATTTACGTAGCCCTCGCCGAGGCGCTTCTAACGACACCACTCACGTGCGGATAGCTCGAAAAAATGTTGAAATGAAAAACTAGTTTTTGGACCATAACTTTAATTTTTATATTACACCTACCTTAGTTTATTACATATTTACGTAGCCCTCGCCGAGGCGCTTCTAACGACACCACTCACGTGCGGATAGCTCGAAAAAATGTTGAAATGAAAAACTAGTTTTTGGACCATAACTTTAATTTTTATATTACACCTACCTTAGTTTATTACATATTTACGTAGCCCTCGCCGAGGCGCTTCTAACGACACCACTCACGTGCGGATAGCTCGAAAAAATGTTGAAATGAAAAACTAGTTTTTGGACCATAACTTTAATTTTTATATTACACCTACCTTAGTTTATTACATATTTACGTAGCCCTCGCCGAGGCGCTTCTAACGACACCACTCACGTGCGGATAGCTCGAAAAAATGTTGAAATGAAAAACTAGTTTTTGGACCATAACTTTAATTTTTATATTACACCTACCTTAGTTTATTACATATTTACGTAGCCCTCGCCGAGGCGCTTCTAACGACACCACTCACGTGCGGATAGCTCGAAAAAATGTTGAAATGAAAAACTAGTTTTTGGACCATAACTTTAATTTTTATATTACACCTACCTTAGTTTATTACATATTTACGTAGCCCTCGCCGAGGCGCTTCTAACGACACCACTCACGTGCGGATAGCTCGAAAAAATGTTGAAATGAAAAACTAGTTTTTGGACCATAACTTTAATTTTTATATTACACCTACCTTAGTTTTATTACATATTTACGTAGCCCTCGCCGAGGCGCTTCTAACGACACCACTCACGTGCGGATAGCTCGAAAAAATGTTGAAATGAAAAACTAGTTTTTGGACCATAACTTTAATTTTTATATTACACCTACCTTAGTTTATTACATATTTACGTAGCCCTCGCCGAGGCGCTTCTAATGACACCACTCACGTGCGGATAGCTCGAAAAAATGTTGAAATGAAAAACTAGTTTTTGGACCATAACTTTATTTTTTATATTACACCTACCTTAGTTTATTACATATTTACGTAGCCCTCGCCGAGGCGCTTCTAACGACACCACTCACGTGCGGATAGCTCGAAAAAATGTTGAAATGAAAAACTAGTTTTTGGACCATAACTTTATTTTTTATATTACACCTACCTTAGTTTATTACATATTTACGTAGCCCTCGCCGAGGCGCTTCTAACGACACCACTCACGTGCGGATAGCTCGAAAAAATGTTGAAATGAAAAACTAGTTTTTGGACCATAACTTTAATTTTTATATTACACCTACCTTAGTTTATTACATATTTACGTAGCCCTCGCCGAGGCGCTTCTAACGACACCACTCACGTGCGGATAGCTCGAAAAAATGTTGAAATGAAAAACTAGTTTTTGGACCATAACTTTAATTTTTATATTACACCTACCTTAGTTTATTACATATTTACGTAGCCCTCGCCGAGGCGCTTCTAACGACACCACTCACGTGCGGATAGCTCGAAAAAATGTTGAAATGAAAAACTAGTTTTTGGACCATTACTTTAATTTTTATATTACACCTACCTTAGTTTATTACATATTTACGTAGCCCTCGCCGAGGCGCTTCTAACGACACCACTCACGTGCGGATAGCTCGAAAAAATGTTGAAATGAAAAACTAGTTTTTGGACCATAACTTTAATTTTTATAGTACACCTACCTTAGTTTATTACATATTTACGTAGCCCTCGCCGAGGCGCTTCTAACGACACCACTCACGTGCGGATAGCTCGAAAAAATGTTGAAATGAAAAACTAGTTTTTGGACCATAACTTTAATTTTTATATTACACCTACCTTAGTTTATTACATATTTACGTAGCCCTCGCCGAGGCGCTTCTAACGACACCACTCACGTGCGGATAGCTCGAAAAAATGTTGAAATGAAAAACTAGTTTTTGGACCATAACTTTAATTTTTATATTACACCTACCTTAGTTTATTACATATTTACGTAGCCCTCGCCGAGGCGCTTCTAACGACACCACTCACGTGCGGATAGCTCGAAAAAATGTTGAAATGAAAAACTAGTTTTTGGACCATAACTTTAATTTTTATATTACACCTACCTTAGTTTATTACATATTTACGTAGCCCTCGCCGAGGCGCTTCTAACGACACCACTCACGTGCGGATAGCTCGAAAAAATGTTGAAATGAAAAAACTAGTTTTTGGACCATAACTTTAATTTTTATATTACACCTACCTTAGTTTATTACATATTTACGTAGCCCTCGCCGAGGCGCTTCTAACGACACCACTCACGTGCGGATAGCTCGAAAAAATGTTGAAATGAAAAACTAGTTTTTGGACCATAACTTTAATTTTTATATTACACCTACCTTAGTTTATTACATATTTACGTAGCCCTCGCCGAGGCGCTTCTAACGACACCACTCACGTGCGGATAGCTCGAAAAAATGTTGAAATGAAAAACTAGTTTTTGGACCATAACTTTAATTTTTATATTACACCTACCTTAGTTTATTACATATTTACGTAGCCCTCGCCGAGGCGCTTCTAACGACACCACTCACGTGCGGATAGCTCGAAAAAATGTTGAAATGAAAAACTAGTTTTTGGACCATAACTTTAATTTTTATATTACACCTACCTTAGTTTATTACATATTTACGTAGCCCTCGCCGAGGCGCTTCTAACGACACCACTCACGTGCGGATAGCTCGAAAAAATGTTGAAATGAAAAAACTAGTTTTTGGACCATAACTTTAATTTTTATATTACACCTACCTTAGTTTATTACATATTTACGTAGCCCTCGCCGAGGCGCTTCTAACGGACACCACTCACGTGCGGATAGCTCGAAAAAATGTTGAAATGAAAAACTAGTTTTTGGACCATAACTTTAATTTTTATATTACACCTACCTTAGTTTATTACATATTTACGTAGCCCTCGCCGAGGCGCTTCTAACGACACCACTCACGTGCGGATAGCTCGAAAAAATGTTGAAATGAAAAACTAGTTTTTGGACCATAACTTTAATTTTTATATTACACCTACCTTAGTTTATTACATATTTACGTAGCCCTCGCCGAGGCGCTTCTAACGACACCACTCACGTGCGGATAGCTCGAAAAAATGTTGAAATGAAAAACTAGTTTTTGGACCATAACTTTAATTTTTTATATTACACCTACCTTAGTTTATTACATATTTACGTAGCCCTCGCCGAGGCGCTTCTAACGACACCACTCACGTGCGGATAGCTCGAAAAAATGTTGAAATGAAAAACTAGTTTTTGGACCATAACTTTAATTTTTATATTACACCTACCTTAGTTTATTACATATTTACGTAGCCCTCGCCGAGGCGCTTCTAACGACACCACTCACGTGCGGATAGCTCGAAAAAATGTTGAAATGAAAAACTAGTTTTTGGACCATAACTTTAATTTTTATATTACACCTACCTTAGTTTATTACATATTTACGTAGCCCTCGCCGAGGCGCTTCTAACGACACCACTCACGTGCGGATAGCTCGAAAAAATGTTGAAATGAAAAACTAGTTTTTGGACCATAACTTTAATTTTTATATTACACCTACCTTAGTTTATTACATATTTACGTAGCCCTCGCCGAGGCGCTTCTAACGACACCACTCACGTGCGGATAGCTCGAAAAAATGTTGAAATGAAAAACTAGTTTTTGGACCATAACTTTAATTTTTATATTACACCTACCTTAGTTTATTACATATTTACGTAGCCCTCGCCGAGGCGCTTTCTAACGACACCACTCACGTGCGGATAGCTCGAAAAAATGTTGAAATGAAAAACTAGTTTTTGGACCATAACTTTAATTTTTATATTACACCTACCTTAGTTTATTACATATTTACGTAGCCCTCGCCGAGGCGCTTCTAACGACACCACTCACGTGCGGATAGCTCGAAAAAATGTTGAAATGAAAAACTAGTTTTTGGACCATAACTTTAATTTTTATATTACACCTACCTTAGTTTATTACATATTTACGTAGCCCTCGCCGAGGCGCTTCTAACGACACCACTCACGTGCGGATAGCTCGAAAAAATGTTGAAATGAAAAACTAGTTTTTGGACCATAACTTTAATTTTTATATTACACCTACCTTAGTTTATTACATATTTACGTAGCCCTCGCCGAGGCGCTTCTAACGACACCACTCACGTGCGGATAGCTCGAAAAAATGTTGAAATGAAAAACTAGTTTTTGGACCATAACTTTAATTTTTATATTACACCTACCTTAGTTTATTACATATTTACGTAGCCCTCGCCGAGGCGCTTCTAACGACACCACTCACGTGCGGATAGCTCGAAAAAATGTTGAAATGAAAAACTAGTTTTTTGGACCATAACTTTAATTTTTTATATTACACCTACCTTAGTTTATTACATATTTACGTAGCCCTCGCCGAGGCGCTTCTAACGACACCACTCACGTGCGGATAGCTCGAAAAAATGTTGAAATGAAAAACTAGTTTTTGGACCATAACTTTAATTTTTATATTACACCTACCTTAGTTTATTACATATTTACGTAGCCCTCGCCGAGGCGCTTCTAACGACACCACTCACGTGCGGATAGCTCGAAAAAATGTTGAAATGAAAAAACTAGTTTTTGGACCATACTTTTTTTTTATATTACACCTACCTTAGTTTATTACATATTTACGTAGCCCTCGCCGAGGCGCTTCTAACGACACCACTCACGTGCGGATAGCTCGAAAAAATGTTGAAATGAAAAACTAGTTTTTGGACCATAACTTTAATTTTTATATTACACCTACCTTAGTTTATTACATATTTACGTAGCCCTCGCCGAGGCGCTTCTAACGACACCACTCACGTGCGGATAGCTCGAAA
>CAJQGB010000065.1:0-22768 GCA_905475315.1 Autographa pulchrina | reverse complement strand
AAATGTTGAAATGAAAAACTAGTTTTTGGACCATAACTTTAATTTTTATATTACACCTACCTTAGTTTATTACATATTTACGTAGCCCTCGCCGAGGCGCTTCTAACGACACCACTCACGTGCGGATAGCTCGAAAAAATGTTGAAATGAAAAACTAGTTTTTGGACCATAACTTTAATTTTTATATTACACCTACCTTAGTTTATTACATATTTACGTAGCCCTCGCCGAGGCGCTTCTAACGACACCACTCACGTGCGGATAGCTCGAAAAAATGTTGAAATGAAAAACTAGTTTTTGGACCATAACTTTAATTTTTATATTACACCTACCTTAGTTTATTACATATTTACGTAGCCCTCGCCGAGGCGCTTCTAACGACACCACTCACGTGCGGATAGCTCGAAAAAATGTTGAAATGAAAAACTAGTTTTTGGACCATAACTTTAATTTTTATATTACACCTACCTTAGTTTATTACATATTTACGTAGCCCTCGCCGAGGCGCTTCTAACGACACCACTCACGTGCGGATAGCTCGAAAAAATGTTGAAATGAAAAACTAGTTTTTGGACCATAACTTTAATTTTTATATTACACCTACCTTAGTTTATTACATATTTACGTAGCCCTCGCCGAGGCGCTTCTAACGACACCACTCACGTGCGGATAGCTCGAAAAAATGTTGAAATGAAAAACTAGTTTTTGGACCATAACTTTAATTTTTATATTACACCTACCTTAGTTTATTACATACTAGCTGTACCCGGCATGCGTTGCAATGCAATTTTTTCTACCTACTACCTACCTACTACCTACCTACTACCTACCTACTACCTACCTACTACCTACCTACTACCTACCTACTACCTACCTACTACCTACCTACTACCTACCTACTACCTACCTACTACCTACCTACTACCTACCTACTACCTACCTACTACCTACCTACTACCTACCTACTACCTACCTACTACCTACCTACTACCTACCTACCTACCTACCTACTACCTACCTACTACCTACCTACTACCTACCTACTACCTACCTACTACCTACCTACTACCTACCTACTACCTACCTACTACCTACCTACTACCTACCTACTACCTACCTACTACCTACCTACTACCTACCTACTACCTACCTACTACCTACCTACTACCTACCTACTACCTACCTACCTACTACCTACCTACTACCTACCTACTACCTACCTACTACCTACCTACTACCTACCTACTACCTACCTACTACCTACCTACTACCTACCTACTACCTACCTACTACCTACCTACTACCTACCTACCTACTACCTACCTACTACCTACCTACTACCTACCTACTACCTACCTACTACCTACCTACTACCTACCTACTACCTACCTACTACCTACCTACTACCTACCTACTACCTACCTACTACCTACCTACTACCTACTACCTACCTACTACCTACCTACTACCTACCTACTACCTACCTACTACCTACCTACTACCTACCTACCTACCTACCTACCTACTACCTACCTACCTACTACCTACCTACCTACTACCTACCTACCTACTACCTACCTACCTACTACCTACCTACCTACTACCTACCTACCTACTACCTACCTACCTACTACCTACCTACTACCTACCTACCCTACTACCTACCTACTACCTACCTACCTACTACCTACCTACCTACTACCTACCTACCTACTACCTACCTACCTACTACCTACCTACTACCTACCTACCTACTACCTACCTACCTACTACCTACCTACCTACTACCTACCTACCTACTACCTACCTACCTACTACCTACTACCTACCTACCTACTACCTACCTACCTACTACCTACCTACTACTACCTACCTACCTACTACCTAATTGTTTTTTTTTTTTTTTTAATGTACAAAAGTATCCTATGTCCGTCTCCTGGCTCTAAGCTACCTCCCCACCAATTTTCAGCCATATCGGTCCAGCCGTTCTTTAGTTATAAATGGTGTAACTAACACGACTTTCTTTTATATATATAGATTTACGTAGCCCTCGCCGAGGCGCTTCTAACGACACCACTCACGTGCGGATAGCTCGAAAAAATGTTGAAATGAAAAACTAGTTTTTGGACCATAACTTTAATTTTTATATTACACCTACCTTAGTTTATTACATATTTACGTAGCCCTCGCCGAGGCGCTTCTAACGACACCACTCACGTGCGGATAGCTCGAAAAAATGTTGAAATGAAAAACTAGTTTTTGGACCATAACTTTAATTTTTATATTACACCTACCTTAGTTTATTACATATTTACGTAGCCCTCGCCGAGGCGCTTCTAACGACACCACTCACGTGCGGATAGCTCGAAAAAATGTTGAAATGAAAAACTAGTTTTTGGACCATAACTTTAATTTTTATATTACACCTACCTTAGTTTATTACATATTTACGTAGCCCTCGCCGAGGCGCTTCTAACGACACCACTCACGTGCGGATAGCTCGAAAAAATGTTGAAATGAAAAACTAGTTTTTGGACCATAACTTTAATTTTTATATTACACCTACCTTAGTTTATTACATATTTACGTAGCCCTCGCCGAGGCGCTTCTAACGACACCACTCACGTGCGGATAGCTCGAAAAAATGTTGAAATGAAAAACTAGTTTTTGGACCATAACTTTAATTTTTATATTACACCTACCTTAGTTTATTACATATTTACGTAGCCCTCGCCGAGGCGCTTCTAACGACACCACTCACGTGCGGATAGCTCGAAAAAATGTTGAAATGAAAAACTAGTTTTTGGACCATAACTTTAATTTTTATATTACACCTACCTTAGTTTATTACATATTTACGTAGCCCTCGCCGAGGCGCTTCTAACGACACCACTCACGTGCGGATAGCTCGAAAAAATGTTGAAATGAAAAACTAGTTTTTGGACCATAACTTTAATTTTTATATTACACCTACCTTAGTTTATTACATATTTACGTAGCCCTCGCCGAGGCGCTTCTAACGACACCACTCACGTGCGGATAGCTCGAAAAAATGTTGAAATGAAAAACTAGTTTTTGGACCATAACTTTAATTTTTATATTACACCTACCTTAGTTTATTACATATTTACGTAGCCCTCGCCGAGGCGCTTCTAACGACACCACTCACGTGCGGATAGCTCGAAAAAATTTTGAAATGAAAAACTAGTTTTTGGACCATAACTTTAATTTTTATATTACACCTACCTTAGTTTATTACATATTTACGTAGCCCTCGCCGAGGCGCTTCTAACGACACCACTCACGTGCGGATAGCTCGAAAAAATGTTGAAATGAAAAACTAGTTTTTGGACCATAACTTTAATTTTTATATTACACCTACCTTAGTTTATTACATATTTACGTAGCCCTCGCCGAGGCGCTTCTAACGACACCACTCACGTGCGGATAGCTCGAAAAAATGTTGAAATGAAAAACTAGTTTTTGGACCATAACTTTAATTTTTATATTACACCTACCTTAGTTTATTACATATTTACGTAGCCCTCGCCGAGGCGTTTCTAACGACACCACTCACGTGCGGATAGCTCGAAAAAATGTTGAAATGAAAAACTAGTTTTTGGACCATAACTTTAATTTTTATATTACACCTACCTTAGTTTATTACATATTTACGTAGCCCTCGCCGAGGCGCTTCTAACGACACCACTCACGTGCGGATAGCTCGAAAAAATGTTGAAATGAAAAACTAGTTTTTGGACCATAACTTTAATTTTTATATTACACCTACCTTAGTTTATTACATATTTACGTAGCCCTCGCCGAGGCGCTTCTAACGACACCACTCACGTGCGGATAGCTCGAAAAAATGTTGAAATGAAAAACTAGTTTTTGGACCATAACTTTAATTTTTATATTACACCTACCTTAGTTTATTACATATTTACGTAGCCCTCGCCGAGGCGCTTCTAACGAAACCACTCACGTGCGGATAGCTCGAAAAAATGTTGAAATGAAAAACTAGTTTTTGGACCATAACTTTAATTTTTATATTACACCTACCTTAGTTTATTACATATTTACGTAGCCCTCGCCGAGGCGCTTCTAACGACACCACTCACGTGCGGATAGCTCGAAAAAATGTTGAAATGAAAAACTAGTTTTTGGACCATAACTTTAATTTTTATATTACACCTACCTTAGTTTATTACATATTTACGTAGCTCTCGCCAAGGCGCTTCTAACGACACCACTCACGTGCGGATAGCTCGAAAAAATGTTGAAATGAAAAACTAGTTTTTGGACCATAACTTTAATTTTTATATTACACCTACCTTAGTTTATTACATATTTACGTAGCCCTCGCCGAGGCGCTTCTAACGACACCACTCACGTGCGGATAGCTCGAAAAAATGTTGAAATGAAAAACTAGTTTTTGGACCATAACTTTAATTTTTATATTACACCTACCTTAGTTTATTACATATTTAGCTAGCCCTCGCCGAGGCGCTTCTAACGACACCACTCACGTGCGGATAGCTCGAAAAAATGTTGAAATGAAAAACTAGTTTTTGGACCATAACTTTAATTTTTATATTACACCTACCTTAGTTTATTACATATTTACGTAGCCCTCGCCGAGGCGCTTCTAACGACACCACTCACGTGCGGATAGCTCGAAAAAATGTTGAAATGAAAAACTAGTTTTTGGACCATAACTTTAATTTTTATATTACACCTACCTTAGTTTATTACATATTTACGTAGCCCTCGCCGAGGCGCTTCTAACGACACCACTCACGTGCGGATAGCTCGAAAAAATGTTGAAATGAAAAACTAGTTTTTGGACCATAACTTTAATTTTTATATTACACCTACCTTAGTTTATTACATATTTACGTAGCCCTCGCCGAGGCGCTTCTAACGACACCACTCACGTGCGGATAGCTCGAAAAAATGTTGAAATGAAAAACTAGTTTTTGGACCATAACTTTAATTTTTATATTACACCTACCTTAGTTTATTACATATTTACGTAGCCCTCGCCGAGGCGCTTCTAACGACACCACTCACGTGCGGATAGCTCGAAAAAATGTTGAAATGAAAAACTAGTTTTTGGACCATAACTTTAATTTTTTTATTACACCTACCTTAGTTTATTACATATTTACGTAGCCCTCGCCGAGGCGCTTCTAACGACACCACTCACGTGCGGATAGCTCGAAAAAATGTTGAAATGAAAAACTAGTTTTTGGACCATAACTTTAATTTTTATATTACACCTACCTTAGTTTATTACATATTTACGTAGCCCTCGCCGAGGCGTTTCTAACGACACCACTCACGTGCGGATAGCTCGAAAAAATGTTGAAATGAAAAACTAGTTTTTGGACCATAACTTTAATTTTTATATTACACCTACCTTAGTTTATTACATATTTACGTAGTCCTCGCCGAGGCGCTTCTAACGACACCACTCACGTGCGGATAGCTCGAAAAAATGTTGAAATGAAAAACTAGTTTTTGGACCATAACTTTAATTTTTATATTACACCTACCTTAGTTTATTACATATTTACGTAGCCCTCGCCGAGGCGCTTCTAACGACACCACTCACGTGCGGATAGCTCGAAAAAATGTTGAAATGAAAAACTAGTGTTTGGACCATAACTTTAATTTTTATATTACACCTACCTTAGTTTATTACATATTTACGTAGCCCTCGCCGAGGCGCTTCTAACGACACCACTCACGTGCGGATAGCTCGAAAAAATGTTGAAATGAAAAACTAGTTTTTGGACCATAACTTTGATTTTTATATTACACCTACCTTAGTTTATTACATATTTACGTAGCCCTCGCCGAGGCGCTTCTAACGACACCACTCACGTGCGGATAGCTCGAAAAAATGTTGAAATGAAAAACTAGTTTTTGGACCATAACTTTAATTTTTATATTACACCTACCTTAGTTTATTACATATTTACGTAGCCCTCGCCGAGGCGCTTCTAACGACACCACTCACGTGCGGATAGCTCGAAAAAATGTTGAAATGAAAAACTAGTTTTTGGACCATAACTTTAATTTTTATATTACACCTACCTTAGTTTATTACATATTTACGTAGCCCTCGCCGAGGCGCTTCTAACGACACCACTCACGTGCGGATAGCTCGAAAAAATGTTGAAATGAAAAACTAGTTTTTGGACCATAACTTTAATTTTTATATTACACCTACCTTAGTTTATTACATATTTACGTAGCCCTCGCCGAGGCGCTTCTAACGACACCACTCACGTGCGGATAGCTCGAAAAAATGTTGAAATGAAAAACTAGTTTTTGGACCATAACTTTAATTTTTATATTACACCTACCTTAGTTTATTACATATTTACGTAGCTCTCGCCGAGGCGCTTCTAACGACACCACTCACGTGCGGATAGCTCGAAAAAATGTTGAAATGAAAAACTAGTTTTTGGACCATAACTTTAATTTTTATATTACACCTACCTTAGTTTATTACATATTTACGTAGCCCTCGCCGAGGCGCTTCTAACGACACCACTCACGTGCGGATAGCTCGAAAAAATGTTGAAATGAAAAACTAGTTTTTGGACCATAACTTTAATTTTTATATTACACCTACCTTAGTTTATTACATATTTACGTAGCCCTCGCCGAGGCGCTTCTAACGACACCACTCACGTGCGGATAGCTCGAAAAAATGTTGAAATGAAAAACTAGTTTTTGGACCATAACTTTAATTTTTATATTACACCTACCTTAGTTTATTACATATTTACGTAGCCCTCGCCGAGGCGCTTCTAACGACACCACTCACGTGCGGATAGCTCGAAAAAATGTTGAAATGAAAAACTAGTTTTTGGACCATAACTTTAATTTTTATATTACACCTACCTTAGTTTATTACATATTTACGTAGCCCTCGCCGAGGCGCTTCTAACGACACCACTCACGTGCGGATAGCTCGAAAAAATGTTGAAATGAAAAACTAGTTTTTGGACCATAACTTTAATTTTTATATTACACCTACCTTAGTTTATTACATATTTACGTAGCCCTCGCCGAGGCGCTTCTAACGACACCACTCACGTGCGGATAGCTCGAAAAAATGTTGAAATGAAAAACTAGTTTTTGGACCATAACTTTAATTTTTATATTACACCTACCTTAGTTTATTACATATTTACGTAGCTCTCGCCGAGGCGCTTCAAACGACACCACTCACGTGCGGATAGCTCGAAAAAATGTTGAAATGAAAAACTAGTTTTTGGACCATAACTTTAATTTTTATATTACACCTACCTTAGTTTATTACATATTTACGTAGCCCTCGCCGAGGCGCTTCTAACGACACCACTCACGTGCGGATAGCTCGAAAAAATGTTGAAATGAAAAACTAGTTTTTGGACCATAACTTTAATTTTTATATTACACCTACCTTAGTTTATTACATATTTACGTAGCCCTCGCCGAGGCGCTTCTAACGACACCACTCACGTGCGGATAGCTCGAAAAAATGTTGAAATGAAAAACTAGTTTTTGGACCATAACTTTAATTTTTATATTACACCTACCTTAGTTTATTACATATTTACGTAGCCCTCGCCGAGGCGCTTCTAACGACACCACTCACGTGCGGATAGCTCGAAAAAATGTTGAAATGAAAAACTAGTTTTTGGACCATAACTTTAATTTTTATATTACACCTACCTTAGTTTATTACATATTTACGTAGCCCTCGCCGAGGCGCTTCTAACGACACCACTCACGTGCGGATAGCTCGAAAAAATGTTGAAATGAAAAACTAGTTTTTGGACCATAACTTTAATTTTTATATTACACCTACCTTAGTTTATTAAATATTTACGTAGCCCTCGCCGAGGCGCTTCTAACGACACCACTCACGTGCGGATAGCTCGAAAAAATGTTGAAATGAAAAACTAGTTTTTGGACCATAACTTTAATTTTTATATTACACCTACCTTAGTTTATTACATATTTACGTAGCCCTCGCCGAGGCGCTTCTAACGACACCACTCACGTGCGGATAGCTCGAAAAAATGTTGAAATGAAAAACTAGTTTTTGGACCATAACTTTAATTTTTATATTACACCTACCTTAGTTTATTACATATTTACGTAGCCCTCGCCGAGGCGCTTCTAACGACACCACTCACGTGCGGATAGCTCGAAAAAATGTTGAAATGAAAAACTAGTTTTTGGACCATAACTTTAATTTTTATATTACACCTACCTTAGTTTATTACATATTTACGTAGCCCTCGCCGAGGCGCTTCTAACGACACCACTCACGTGCGGATAGCTCGAAAAAATGTTGAAATGAAAAACTAGTTTTTGGACCATAACTTTAATTTTTATATTACACCTACCTTAGTTTATTAAATATTTACGTAGCCCTCGCCGAGGCGCTTCTAACGACACCACTCACGTGCGGATAGCTCGAAAAAATGTTGAAATGAAAAACTAGTTTTTGGACCATAACTTTAATTTTTATATTACACCTACCTTAGTTTATTACATATTTACGTAGCCCTCGCCGAGGCGCTTCTAACGACACCACTCACGTGCGGATAGCTCGAAAAAATGTTGAAATGAAAAACCAGTTTTTGGACCATAACTTTAATTTTTATATTACACCTACCTTAGTTTATTACATATTTACGTAGCCCTCGCCGAGGCGCTTCTAACGACACCACTCACGTGCGGATAGCTCGAAAAAATGTTGAAATGAAAAACTAGTTTTTGGACCATAACTTTAATTTTTATATTACACCTACCTTAGTTTATTACATATTTACGTAGCCCTCGCCGAGGCGCTTCTAACGACACCACTCACGTGCGGATAGCTCGAAAAAATGTTGAAATGAAAAACTAGTTTTTGGACCATAACTTTAATTTTTATATTACACCTACCTTAGTTTATTACATATTTACGTAGCCCTCGCCGAGGCGCTTCTAACGACACCACTCACGTGCGGATAGCTCGAAAAAATGTTGAAATGAAAAACTAGTTTTTGGACCATAACTTTAATTTTTATATTACACCTACCTTAGTTTATTACATATTTACGTAGCCCTCGCCGAGGCGCTTCTAACGACACCACTCACGTGCGGATAGCTCGAAAAAATGTTGAAATGAAAAACTAGTTTTTGGACCATAACTTTAATTTTTATATTACACCTCCCTTAGTTTATTAAATATTTACGTAGCCCTCGCCGAGGCGCTTCTAACGACACCACTCACGTGCGGATAGCTCGAAAAAATGTTGAAATGAAAAACTAGTTTTTGGACCATAACTTTAATTTTTATATTACACCTACCTTAGTTTATTACATATTTACGTAGCCCTCGCCGAGGCGCTTCTAACGACACCACTCACGTGCGGATAGCTCGAAAAAATGTTGAAATGAAAAACTAGTTTTTGGACCATAACTTTAATTTTTATATTACACCTACCTTAGTTTATTACATATTTACGTAGCCCTCGCCGAGGCGCTTCTAACGACACCACTCACGTGCGGATAGCTCGAAAAAATGTTGAAATGAAAAACTAGTTTTTGGACCATAACTTTAATTTTTATATTACACCTACCTTAGTTTATTACATATTTACGTAGCCCTCGCCGAGGCGCTTCTAACGACACCACTCACGTGCGGATAGCTCGAAAAAATGTTGAAATGAAAAACTAGTTTTTGGACCATAACTTTAATTTTTATATTACACCTACCTTAGTTTATTACATATTTACGTAGCCCTCGCCGAGGCGCTTCTAACGACACCACTCACGTGCGGATAGCTCGAAAAAATGTTGAAATGAAAAACTAGTTTTTGGACCATAACTTTAATTTTTATATTACACCTACCTTAGTTTATTACATATTTACGTAGCCCTCGCCGAGGCGCTTCTAACGACACCACTCACGTGCGGATAGCTCGAAAAAATGTTGAAATGAAAAACTAGTTTTTGGACCATAACTTTAATTTTTATATTACACCTACCTTAGTTTATTACATATTTACGTAGCCCTCGCCGAGGCGCTTCTAACGACACCACTCACGTGCGGATAGCTCGAAAAAATGTTGAAATGAAAAACTAGTTTTTGGACCATAACTTTAATTTTTATATTACACCTACCTTAGTTTATTACATATTTACGTAGCCCTCGCCGAGGCGCTTCTAACGACACCACTCACGTGCGGATAGCTCGAAAAAATGTTGAAATGAAAAACTAGTTTTTGGACCATAACTTTAATTTTTATATTACACCTACCTTAGTTTATTACATATTTACGTAGCCCTCGCCGAGGCGCTTCTAACGACACCACTCACGTGCGGATAGCTCGAAAAAATGTTGAAATGAAAAACTAGTTTTTGGACCATAACTTTAATTTTTATATTACACCTACCTTAGTTTATTACATATTTACGTAGCCCTCGCCGAGGCGCTTCTAACGACACCACTCACGTGCGGATAGCTCGAAAAAATGTTGAAATGAAAAACTAGTTTTTGGACCATAACTTTAATTTTTATATTACACCTACCTTAGTTTATTACATATTTACGTAGCCCTCGCCGAGGCGCTTCTAACGACACCACTCACGTGCGGATAGCTCGAAAAAATGTTGAAATGAAAAACTAGTTTTTGGACCATAACTTTAATTTTTATATTACACCTACCTTAGTTTATTAAATATTTACGTAGCCCTCGCCGAGGCGCTTCTAACGACACCACTCACGTGCGGATAGCTCGAAAAAATGTTGAAATGAAAAACTAGTTTTTGGACCATAACTTTAATTTTTATATTACACCTACCTTAGTTTATTACATATTTACGTAGCCCTCGCCGAGGCGCTTCTAACGACACCACTCACGTGCGGATAGCTCGAAAAAATGTTGAAATGAAAAACTAGTTTTTGGACCATAACTTTAATTTTTATATTACACCTACCTTAGTTTATTACATATTTACGTAGCCCTCGCCGAGGCGCTTCTAACGACACCACTCACGTGCGGATAGCTCGAAAAAATGTTGAAATGAAAAACTAGTTTTTGGACCATAACTTTAATTTTTATATTACACCTACCTTAGTTTATTACATATTTACGTAGCCCTCGCCGAGGCGCTTCTAACGACACCACTCACGTGCGGATAGCTCGAAAAAATGTTGAAATGAAAAACTAGTTTTTGGACCATAACTTTAATTTTTATATTACACCTACCTTAGTTTATTACATATTTACGTAGCCCTCGCCGAGGCGCTTCTAACGACACCACTCACGTGCGGATAGCTCGAAAAAATGTTGAAATGAAAAACTAGTTTTTGGACCATAACTTTAATTTTTATATTACACCTACCTTAGTTTATTAAATATTTACGTAGCCCTCGCCGAGGCGCTTCTAACGACACCACTCACGTGCGGATAGCTCGAAAAAATGTTGAAATGAAAAACTAGTTTTTGGACCATAACTTTAATTTTTATATTACACCTACCTTAGTTTATTACATATTTACGTAGCCCTCGCCGAGGCGCTTCTAACGACACCACTCACGTGCGGATAGCTCGAAAAAATGTTGAAATGAAAAACTAGTTTTTGGACCATAACTTTAATTTTTATATTACACCTACCTTAGTTTATTACATATTTACGTAGCCCTCGCCGAGGCGCTTCTAACGACACCACTCACGTGCGGATAGCTCGAAAAAATGTTGAAATGAAAAACTAGTTTTTGGACCATAACTTTAATTTTTATATTACACCTACCTTAGTTTATTACATATTTACGTAGCCCTCGCCGAGGCGCTTCTAACGACACCACTCACGTGCGGATAGCTCGAAAAAATGTTGAAATGAAAAACTAGTTTTTGGACCATAACTTTAATTTTTATATTACACCTACCTTAGTTTATTAAATATTTACGTAGCCCTCGCCGAGGCGCTTCTAACGACACCACTCACGTGCGGATAGCTCGAAAAAATGTTGAAATGAAAAACTAGTTTTTGGACCATAACTTTAATTTTTATATTACACCTACCTTAGTTTATTACATATTTACGTAGCCCTCGCCGAGGCGCTTCTAACGACACCACTCACGTGCGGATAGCTCGAAAAAATGTTGAAATGAAAAACCAGTTTTTGGACCATAACTTTAATTTTTATATTACACCTACCTTAGTTTATTACATATTTACGTAGCCCTCGCCGAGGTGCTTCTAACGACACCACTCACGTGCGGATAGCTCGAAAAAATGTTGAAATGAAAAACTAGTTTTTGGACCATAACTTTAATTTTTATATTACACCTACCTTAGTTTATTACATATTTACGTAGCCCTCGCCGAGGCGCTTCTAACGACACCACTCACGTGCGGATAGCTCGAAAAAATGTTGAAATGAAAAACTAGTTTTTGGACCATAACTTTAATTTTTATATTACACCTACCTTAGTTTATTACATATTTACGTAGCCCTCGCCGAGGCGCTTCTAACGACACCACTCACGTGCGGATAGCTCGAAAAAATGTTGAAATGAAAAACTAGTTTTTGGACCATAACTTTAATTTTTATATTACACCTACCTTAGTTTATTACATATTTACGTAGCCCTCGCCGAGGCGCTTCTAACGACACCACTCACGTGCGGATAGCTCGAAAAAATGTTGAAATGAAAAACTAGTTTTTGGACCATAACTTTAATTTTTATATTACACCTACCTTAGTTTATTACATATTTACGTAGCCCTCGCCGAGGCGCTTCTAACGACACCACTCACGTGCGGATAGCTCGAAAAAATGTTGAAATGAAAAACTAGTTTTTGGACCATAACTTTAATTTTTATATTACACCTACCTTAGTTTATTACATATTTACGTAGCCCTCGCCGAGGCGCTTCTAACGACACCACTCACGTGCGGATAGCTCGAAAAAATGTTGAAATGAAAAACTAGTTTTTGGACCATAACTTTAATTTTTATATTACACCTACCTTAGTTTATTACATATTTAGCTAGCCCTCGCCGAGGCGCTTCTAACGACACCACTCACGTGCGAATAGCTCGAAAAAATGTTGAAATGAAAAACTAGTTTTTGGACCATAACTTTAATTTTTATATTACACCTACCTTAGTTTATTACATATTTACGTAGCCCTCGCCGAGGCGCTTCTAACGACACCACTCACGTGCGGATAGCTCGAAAAAATGTTGAAATGAAAAACTAGTTTTTGGACCATAACTTTAATTTTTATATTACACCTACCTTAGTTTATTACATATTTACGTAGCCCTCGCCGAGGCGCTTCTAACGACACCACTCACGTGCGGATAGCTCGAAAAAATGTTGAAATGAAAAACTAGTTTTTGGACCATAACTTTAATTTTTATATTACACCTACCTTAGTTTATTACATATTTACGTAGCCCTCGCCGAGGCGCTTCTAACGACACCACTCACGTGCGGATAGCTCGAAAAAATGTTGAAATGAAAAACTAGTTTTTGGACCATAACTTTAATTTTTATATTACACCTACCTTAGTTTATTACATATTTACGTAGCCCTCGCCGAGGCGCTTCTAACGACACCACTCACGTGCGGATAGCTCGAAAAAATGTTGAAATGAAAAACTAGTTTTTGGACCATAACTTTAATTTTTATATTACACCTACCTTAGTTTATTACATATTTACGTAGCCCTCGCCGAGGCGCTTCTAACGACACCACTCACGTGCGGATAGCTCGAAAAAATGTTGAAATGAAAAACTAGTTTTTGGACCATAACTTTAATTTTTATATTACACCTACCTTAGTTTATTACATATTTACGTAGCCCTCGCCGAGGCGCTTCTAACGACACCACTCACGTGCGGATAGCTCGAAAAAATGTTGAAATGAAAAACTAGTTTTTGGACCATAACTTTAATTTTTATATTACACCTACCTTAGTTTATTACATATTTACGTAGCCCTCGCCGAGGCGCTTCTAACGACACCACTCACGTGCGGATAGCTCGAAAAAATGTTGAAATGAAAAACTAGTTTTTGGACCATAACTTTAATTTTTATATTACACCTACCTTAGTTTATTACATATTTACGTAGCCCTCGCCGAGGCGCTTCTAACGACACCACTCACGTGCGGATAGCTCGAAAAAATGTTGAAATGAAAAACTAGTTTTTGGACCATAACTTTAATTTTTATATTACACCTACCTTAGTTTATTACATATTTACGTAGCCCTCGCCGAGGCGCTTCTAACGACACCACTCACGTGCGGATAGCTCGAAAAAATGTTGAAATGAAAAACTAGTTTTTGGACCATAACTTTAATTTTTATATTACACCTACCTTAGTTTATTACATATTTACGTAGCCCTTGCCGAGGCGCTTCTAACGACACCACTCACGTGCGGATAGCTCGAAAAAATGTTGAAATGAAAAACTAGTTTTTGGACCATAACTTTAATTTTTATATTACACCTACCTTAGTTTATTACATATTTACGTAGCCCTCGCCGAGGCGCTTCTAACGACACCACTCACGTGCGGATAGCTCGAAAAAATGTTGAAATGAAAAACTAGTTTTTGGACCATAACTTTAATTTTTATATTACACCTACCTTAGTTTATTACATATTTACGTAGCCCTCGCCGAGGCGCTTCTAACGACACCACTCACGTGCGGATAGCTCGAAAAAATGTTGAAATGAAAAACTAGTTTTTGGACCATAACTGTAACTTTTTTCGGACATTTTTGTAACTTTTTTCGGACATTTTTGTAACTTTTTTCGGACATTTTTTTAACTTTTTTCGGACAATTTTTTTTATGCTATGTTAGGTTAGAACCTAACCTAACTATATCAAACCTAACTTTTTTTGGACATTTTTGTAACTTTTTTCGGGCATTTTGTTTGTTACTTTTTTCAGGCATTTTTGTAACTTTTTTCGGACATTTTTGTAACTTTTTTCGGACATTTTTTTTAATGTTAGGTTAGGTTAGCTTTGAACCTAACCTAACTATCAAACCTAACTTTTTTTGGACATTTTTGTAACTTTTTTCGGACATTTTTTTTGTAACTTTTTTCGGACATTTTTGTATCTTTTTTAGGACATTTTTTTTATGCTAGGTTAGCTTTGAACCTAACCTAACTATATCAAACCTAACTTTTTTCGGACATTTTTGTAACTTTTTTCGGACATTTTTGTAACTTTTTCCGGACATTTTTTTTATGCTAGGTTAGCTTTGAACCTAACCTAACTATATCAAACCTAACTTTTTTCGGACATTTTTGTAACTTTTTTCGGGCATTTTTTTTGTAACATTTTCGGACATTTTTTTTAATGTTAGGTTAGGTTAGAACCTAACCATATCAAATCTAACTTTTTTCGGACATTTTTGTAACTTTTTCCGGACATTTTTGTAACTTTTTTCGGGCATTTTTTTTGTAACTTTTTCGGACATTTTTTTTAATGTTAGGTAAGGTTAGCTTTGAACTTAACCTAACTATATCAAACTTAACTTTTTTCGGACATTTTTGTTACTTTTTTCGGGCATTTTTGTAACTTTTTTCGGACATTTTTGTAACTTTTTTCAGACATTTTTTTTAATGTTAGGTTAGGTTAGCTTTGAACTTAACCTAACTATATCAAACCTAACTTTTTTCGGACATTTTTGTTACTTTTTTCGGGCATTTTTGTAACTTTTTTCGGGCATTTTTGTAACTTTTTTCGGACATTTTTGTAACTTTTTTTGGACATATTATTTTAATGTTAGGTTAGGTTAGCTTTGAACCTAACCTAACTATATCAAACCTAACTTTTTTTGGACATTTTTGTAACTTTTTTCGGACATTTTTTTTTAATGTTAGGTTAGGTTAGCTTTGAACCTAACCTTACTATATCAAACTTAACTTTTTTCGGACATTTTTGTAACTTTTTTCAGACATTTTTTTTAATGTTAGGTTAGGTTAGCTTTGAACTTAACCTTCAACATTAAAATAATATGTCCGAAAAAAGTTACAAAAATGTCCGAAAAAAGTTACAAAAATGCCCGAAAAAAGTAACAAAAATGTCCGAAAAAAGTTAGGTTTGATATAGTTAGGTTAGGTTCAAAGCTAACCTAACCTAACATTAAAATAATATGTCCGAAAAAAGTTACAAAAATGTCCGAAAAAAGTTACAAAAATGCCCGAAAAAAGTAACAAAAATGTCCGAAAAAAGTTAGGTTTGATATAGTTAGGTTAAGTTCAAAGCTAACCTAACCTAACATTAAAAAAAATGTCTGAAAAAAGTTACAAAAATGTCCGAAAAAAGTTAAGTTTGATATAGTAAGGTTAGGTTCAAAGCTAACCTAACCTAACATTAAAAAAAAATGTCCGAAAAAAGTTACAAAAATGTCCAAAAAAAGTTAGGTTTGATATAGTTAGGTTAGGTTCAAAGCTAACCTAACCTAACATTAAAATAATATGTCCAAAAAAAGTTACAAAAATGTCCGAAAAAAGTTACAAAAATGTCCGAAAAAAGTAACAAAAATGTCCGAAAAAAGTTAGGTTTGATATAGTTAGGTTAAGTTCAAAGCTAACCTAACCTAACATTAAAAAAAATGTCTGAAAAAAGTTACAAAAATGTCCGAAAAAAGTTACAAAAATGCCCGAAAAAAGTAACAAAAATGTCCGAAAAAAGTTAAGTTTGATATAGTTAGGTTAAGTTCAAAGCTAACCTAACCTAACATTAAAAAAAATGTCCGAAAATGTTACAAAAAAAATGCCCGAAAAAAGTTACAAAAATGTCCGAAAAAAGTTAGATTTGATATGGTTAGGTTCTAACCTAACCTAACATTAAAAAAAATGTCCGAAAATGTTACAAAAAAAATGCCCGAAAAAAGTTACAAAAATGTCCGAAAAAAGTTAGGTTTGATATAGTTAGGTTAGGTTCAAAGCTAACCTAGCATAAAAAAAATGTCCTAAAAAAGATACAAAAATGTCCGAAAAAAGTTACAAAAAAAATGTCCGAAAAAAGTTACAAAAATGTCCAAAAAAAGTTAAGTTTGATATAGTTAGGTTATGTTCAAAGCTAACCTAACCTAACATTAAAAAAAAATGTCCGAAAAAAGTTACAAAAATGTCCAAAAAAAGTTAGGTTTGATATAGTTAGGTTAGGTTCAAAGCTAACCTAGCATAAAAAAAATGTCCTAAAAAAGATACAAAAATGTCCGAAAAAAGTTACAAAAATGCCCGAAAAAAGTAACAAAAATGTCCGAAAAAAGTTAAGTTTGATATAGTTAGGTTAAGTTCAAAGCTAACCTTACCTAACATTAAAAAAAATGTCCGAAAAAAATAACAAAAAAATGCCCGAAAAAAGTTACAAAAATGTCCGAAAAAAGTTACAAAAATGTCCGAAAAAAGTTAGGTTTGATTTAGTTAGGTTAGGTTCAAAGCTAACCTAACCTTACATTAAAAAAATGTCCGAAAAAAGTTACAAAAATGTCCGAAAAAGTTACAAAAATGTCCGAAAAAAGTTACAAAAATGTCCGAAAAAAGTTACAAAAATGTCCGAAAAAAGTTAGGTTTGATATAGTTAGGTTAGGTTCAAAGCTAACCTAGCATAAAAAAAAATGTCCTAAAAAAGATACAAAAATGTCCGAAAAAAGTTACAAAAATGTCCGAAAAAAGTTAGATTTGATATGGTTAGGTTCTAACCTAACCTAACATTAAAAAAAATGTCCGAAAATGTTACAAAAAAAATGCCCGAAAAAAGTTACAAAAATGTCCGGAAAAAGTTACAAAAATGTCCAAAAAAAGTTAGGTTTGATATAGTTAGGTTAGGTTCTAACCTAACCTAACATTAAAAAAAATGTCCGAAAATGTTACAAAAAAAATGCCCGAAAAAAGTTACAAAAAAAATGCCCGAAAAAAGTTACAAAAATGTCCGGAAAAAGTTACAAAAATGTCCGAAAAAAGTTACAAAAATGTCCGAAAAAAGTTAGGTTTGATATAGTTAGGTTAGGTTCAAAGCTAACCTAGCATAAAAAAAATGTCCTAAAAAAGATACAAAAAATGTCCGAAAAAAGTTAAGTTTGATATAGTAAGGTTAGGTTCAAAGCTAACCTAACCTAACATTAAAAAAAAATGTCCGAAAAAAGTTACAAAAATGTCCAAAAAAAGTTAGGTTTGATATAGTTAGGTTAGGTTCAAAGCTAACCTAACCTAACATTAAAATAATATATCCAAAAAAAGTTACAAAAATGTCCGAAAAAAGTTACAAAAATGCCCGAAAAAAGTAACAAAAATGTCCGAAAAAAGTTAGGTTTGATATAGTTAGGTTAAGTTCAAAGCTAACCTAACCTAACATTAAAAAAAATGTCCGAAAATGTTACAAAAAAAATGCCCGAAAAAAGTTACAAAAATGTCCGAAAAAAGTTACAAAAATGTCCGAAAAAAGTTAGATTTGATATGGTTAGGTTCTAACCTAACCTAACATTAAAAAAAATGTCCGAAAATGTTACAAAAAAAATGCCCGAAAAAAGTTACAAAAATGTCCGAAAAAAGTTAGGTTTGATATAGTTAGGTTAGGTTAGGTTAGGTTAGGTTAGGTTAGGTTAGGTTAGGTTAGGTTAGGTTAGGTTAGGTTTTTTTTTTTTTTTTTTTTTTTTTTTGGTTTGTTTTCTTTCATCCCTCTGACATGGGGGTCAGAGTCCTTGGGATGCGGCGTGACAGTTTTGCAGGGCGGAGATTGAAGAAGGGTGAGTGGTTGTTTGGCAGGTGTTACTCCACCTGCCGAGGTGCTTCATCAGTCTTGCGATAATTCTGTACTGTAGGTTGCCGGTTACTTTTTGAAAGGTTGGTAATGCTTAGCATACGCCATGCCTTTTCATTTCACCTTGTTTTCCTTTTCAGATTTACGCTTGTTAGGGACGATGTTGCACCAGCGGCAGGAGCGCGCAGCGAAGATGCAGTTGAGCCTAATTCCCGCGGTAGTGGTTCTCTTCGGAGTTTGCCGATTTGGAGTCGCAACGGCCAGGTAAGTCCGCTTTTCCTTGCTAATTTGACCAGTTTCTCATGAAACTGGCCGAAATTTATGACGTGCAGCTTTTGTATTTGTACCGTGCCGTTGCGTCCTTGTTTCTCACATACCGGGTTGGATAGGCCCACCGTGTCTGTTTCGCAGTCTTTGGAGTAGCCACTATATGTTGCCACTTGTGTCGCGTGGCGGCCCTCAGCAATACGCCGTCTTTGCTCGAGCCAACGCATCCCACCTGCGGCGGACGGGACACTCCATGCTAAATGCACTGTGTCCCGTCACTTCCAAGCTTGCTTTGGTGCAATTGCAACAGGTGGGGTGTTGCGTTGGCGAGCCTCTCCGCGCAGTTGCTGCGGTGATGGGGGCCGCCGCAGTGTCCACATCTCTCTACGGTCTCCGTGCAGAGGCGTCTGCTGTGCCCGTATCCAAGGCACATCGAGCATTGGACCAGCGGTGACTGGTCCTCCACTCGGATGAGCTGCAGGTCTACGTACACCTCAGCCGCCTCCACCAGCCTACCCCAGAGAGCTGGGGGACACCTTTGCAACAATGTGGCACATGAGCTCATTTCTAGCCTTCTTCCTGAACAGGATCTCCACCCTGTCGTCGCCAGCTGGGAGGTCGCGGAACAGTTTCCGGTTTTGCACCCTCAGGAAGTCCAGTATATCCTCATCCTTGTGAAAGGTGAGGACATCCCTGAGGGTGACGAGGGGGTCCTGATTTTTAACCATCAGGACCTCGAGCTGATTGTCTGCTTCCTCGATTTTTGATTTTACCCTGTTCCGCTCCTCTTCGGTTCGACAGCTGACGACGATTTTTCTGTCTTTTGCCTTTCGGACCCGGTCGACGTGTAGGCCCTCAACTTTGGCGTTGAGGGCTGTCCGGATCCTCCCAAGGACCTGCTCCCCCGTGTCCATCTCGTCTCTGGACGTGACCACCCACCGAGTGCAGCGCAGTAGGCTCTGGGCGTTTCCACCCCTTTGCGCTCGCCCGCCACACTCGCATACGTGGGCACCTCCAGAGACTGAGTTTTCGCCTGGAGGGGCCTCCTTGAGCTGCTCCGCTCGCTCATTGCTCTCTCTCATTAGCTTGCTGTGTTCAGCCAATGAGGAGAGCAACTCGGAGACCCCCGATTGACACCCCCGCCTGTGTTGCCGTTGCCTCCTCCCGGGGCTGCGGCTCACATATGCGCTCCTCAACCACGGCGTCAATAAACGCCGGTGGGGAGGAGCACACAGCCTTGCCAGCTTCGCCATCTTTTATAAGCTGGTACAGCCTATCGATGGCCCTGGGTGACGGAGGCCTTTATATCTGTCTTCAGATTACGCGATGCGTTTAAAAGCGATTTTGGCCTTCGTCACCCATGCCCTCGCCTCCTGCAACCTGCTAGGCTGCACCGCCACGGCTGGGCTAACCTCCGGGAAGAGGACCTTGGCCGCCTCCCGCTCCCCCATGTCCCTCCGAACTTTAGTTTGGGTTTTAAAAGCTTCTGACTTGGTCGCTTGTCTCGGGGGAGTGGTAGGCGGAGATGGTCCTGTAGATTTTTTGGCGGGGGTGCGGAACATCTTGTGAGGTGTGATGTGAGGGATGACGTTGGGTCGGGAAGGGAAGATGGAAAGGGGACCAACTCTAACCCAACTCAACCTTTTTATTATTTGTAAGATTGTAATAAGTTGTAAACACATTGACCAGTAAGTAATATTGTAAAAGTTGTAGACGTAAATTGTAAAATGTAAAATAATAAAATGATAAAAATGTAAAGATGTGGTTGATAAATATAGTGTACACAAAATAAACGATAAAATGTAGATAATAATTGGCGATTTCTAGTTATTTAACTTTCTGTTCCAGGTGTTTTGCGCTCCAAGTACGTCGGGACGTCAGAAGAACCCTAGCCGCTACTCCCTGTGGTCGCTTCAACGATTATTCACTTCTTGTTGACCAAAAAGCGTCTAAAACGACCGAAAATGTAGTGAATTTTTTGTGCCTGTAACACAAGCACGGTTTCCAAAAGCAGATTTTCTAGGCTGAGAGCCCCCGAAATAAGAAGAGAATTAAGAGCGGTCTAGCGTTCGTCCAACGCCACCAACCGCAGCCCTCTAGCACTATCGACTCCGGAGCTATGGCCTCCCAAAGTAAGTGGGTGTCAAAAAGTGTTCGCCGAAAGCCTCCGGAATCGATATGGCCAAGAAAATAAAAAACTCGCAATTTCTTTGGCTCGAGGTAGTCGGAGCGCCACGTGAGTGGTATCGTTCTCTTCGGCTGGACGTTTGCGAGCGAATGGCGTAATAAAATTTAGGGGTCAGGGAACAAATTTCCCCTGGAAAACCGGGAAAAACTGATATTTTACAAGATTAATTACTACTTTTTAAGGTTAAAAATTTAGATGTTCTATATAATCACACGATACGTGTGCTATATATTTAGGAAGGTCTTTAAGAGACCTACAAACAGATATAACTAAATGAAATTTTTACTAAACCGTTTTTGAAAAAATGACTTTGAAAAATGATAGTAATTTAGAAGGTTTTTTGTCAAAAAAGCTATTTGTTTTTAAAAATGGGATGCCAAAATTATACTCAAACGAAAGCAGACGTCTTGAGCTGTGAGTCAACAAAGAAATCGCGACAATCCACCAGTAAACAGCGAAGTTATCACGTGTCAAGTAAAATTATGTACCGCTATATAGCAATAACAATAACAATTTTCGTAAAAATACGAAAAAATATCAAATATTTTCGCGTGTAAAAGCGCGTAGGTCAACAATAAGGTTAAAATGGACACGTTTACAAAAAAGTTTGAACAAAATCGCACAAAAATTAAATTTTTTGTATACAAGTGAACCGTTTGTGCGGCCGACTTAGGTGGATTTTCAAGTACTTATATAGCACTCCACGAGATGTTGTTTTGGTCGGGAACACAAATCGCAAATTTCCTCGGCTCCAGGTAGTCGGAGCGCCACGTGAGTGGTATCGTTCTCTTCGGCTGGACGTTTGCGAGCGAATGGCGTAATAAAATTTAGGGGTCCGGGAACAAATTTCCCTGGAAAACCGGGAAAAACTGATATTTTACAAGATTAATTACTACTTTTTAAGGTTAAAAATTTAGATGTTCTATATAATCACACGATACGTGTGCTATATATTTAGGAAGGTCTTTAAGAGACCTACAAACAGATATAACCTAAATGAAATTTTTACTAAACCGTTTTGAAAAAATGACTTTGAAAAATGATAGTAATTTAGAAGGTTTTTTGTCAAAAAAGCTATTTGTTTTTAAAAATGGGATGCCAAAATTATACTCAAACGAAAGCAGACGTCTTGAGCTGTGAGTCAACAAAGAAATCGCGACAATCCACCAGTAAACAGCGAAGTTATCACGTGTCAAGTAAAATTATGTACCGCTATATAGCAATAACAATAACAATTTTCGTAAAAATACGAAAAATATCAAATATTTTCGCGTGTAAAAGCGCGTAGGTCAACAATAAGGTTAAAATGGACACGTTTACAAAAAAGTTTGAACAAAATCGCACAAAAATTAAATTTTTTGTATACAAGTGAACCGTTTGTGTGCGGCCGACTTAGGTGGATTTTCAAGTACTTATATAGCACTCCACGAGATGTTGTTTTGGTCGGGAACACAAATCGCAATTTCCTCGGCTCCAGGTAGTCGGAGCGCCACGTGAGTGGTATCGTT